>APFE031283017.1:0-24898 GCA_000404065.3 Pinus taeda | reverse complement strand
ATCTCCGTTTGACGCGTACAATAGCTCATTAGAAAGATCTATTCGAGAACTATCATTGTTGGAACGGCAACACCGACCCATGTTTCCCCAGGATTCCCCAAAAAACGTCGTTTAGGGCCTCAAAACGGCTCCGGAAGTTCAGGACCCGAAAAACTGCTAAAAATAGTAAGTTGTGCTACAATTAAGGAAACTGAAAATGCTGAGAAAGACAATGGTGGGGGTCCAGGTGGACTTGGCAGGTGGCCACCAATATCCACCTGGATCACATGTTGAGAACATCAAAGCTTTATTCAAATTCGTCAAAATTACAAAAGTTTACAAAGCTCTGGAAAACTACAAAAGCTCTGAAAGTTACAAGAGCTTCCGAAAAGCTCCAAAACTACCAAGCTCTAAGCTCCAAGCTCTAAGATAACAAATGAAGGAGAGAGATCTCTTATTTATACAAAAAGATGAGAAGTCATATCATTAATGAGAGTCCATGAATTTCTTCCACTACCTCTAGAGTTCTAATCAAAATAGGAAATGATAAGACACATGTCTTCTTAAAGCTTCAATACAAATAGGAAATGTGACACATATCCTGATGATCCCATGATCCTCTCCATTCAAATTCGAATTTGGCCTTAGGGTGCCACATAAAGGTCTTCTAGAAGCCTCCTTTTGACCTACACATGTCAATAATCTCAATCCACTTGTTATGTATAAGTATATGCACATTATTTTCTAATTTTTATCCACAAATTCACTTAAAAAGGCTAAGGATTAATAAAGTTTGGAAAAACATAAATTTGATCCAATGATAATGAATGTGAGATGAATGTAATGACATGGTAGTGAAATGAAGGTGAAATGGAGGTGATATAATGGACATAATAGTGAAAGTGTAATCGAAATTAATGACAATTTCAAGACCCAACATACCCCCCAACTGAAGCTATTTCATGTCCGCATGCAATATATATTACATTAATTCTTTTTATCCTTGAGCTTTGGCTTAACTTTGCATGATATCATTTGATAACTTCATACTTCTGCAAAGTGTTTTACTTGAATTGCAACATGGTTGGTTCCTGTGTTATAACCGTATTTTGTTGTTGCATTCTATTTTGATCTTTGAACTTTGCATAATGATGTTTTGATTATTGTTGCAAAGTATATCTTTATTGGATTGCATTAAGGTTGGTTCTTGTGTGACATCCATGATTGTGTTTGTATCCAATTATCCTTTAAACACTTTTGAAAATCCATTGTATGCTCATAATAATAATGTAATAGTTAATATATTTTGGAAGTATGTGGGCTTTTGAATATTCCATACCCTATGCACTTGTAAATGGGAAATAAGCATGTAAATGAGCCTCTTGCTTTTATTTGTGGGTTAGGAGTAGACAAAAAGTAATGGAAAGTATATGTGAATGTAAATCGAAAATATGAAGGGAAATGAGGTGAATGGTTTATTATGAAGTATGGATGTGATGGAGACAATAATATCTGAAAGTTTTGCAAGTGTTTGGATCTGACTTTGCATTAGCATATTTCCTCTTTGTTGTTGATCATCATCTTATGAAACAAATTGGTCTCTTAGAGGGACACCATTCACTTGTATTCATTTGTCCTTCCTCCTGGAACCTACAAAAAAAACTAATACTTCTTCTGCAATGGGATGTAATATTATCAAAGGAGAGAGATGGCCAATCTCTCTAGCTATAATATTTACACACAAAATTAAGAATTTGTATTAATGAAACAAGTTCTCAAAGGAAAATCAAAAGAATTTTACCTGCTTCGAAATTGGTGCCTCAAGTTAACTGTTGTTTCCTTTCAGCAATTTATTTCATTATTTACTATTTCAAACTCTGATGATGGATTTTTCATTGTATATATCTTGTCAAGATATTTCCAATGACACTTGAATCATAGAAATCTGATTTTGTATGAGAAAGTTAAGCTGATTTGAACAGTGAGGTTTTTTAGCTGCAAATTGATGTTTAGTTGCAGGATGACTTTAGCTGCGGAATGTGCACAGTTTCTGTAGCTAAAAATATTGAACAAAAAGTTAGCCATTCATTTTTTATCACCAGTCCAAAATTAATCAATACCTTCAAAAAAGTGAGCAAATAACTTATTCATTTCATTGATTCAATTTTGTTTTTACCTGTGAATCTTTTTTTTTTCTTGACATGCGGCAACTTAGTGATAACACACACCTTGACTTCCCTTTGAACGGAGTCCTCCTCATTGATCTAGGCCAGATGGATATGATACGATCCATAATCCGATGTTTTCCAAGCTACCCATATGGTCCTTTTCCTCTCTTGACACCTATAACATACAAAAGCATGGAGATGGCTGCAGAACAACTGATTAGCTACGGAACATGGGTGCATTCCACAGCTAAAAGATAGCCAGCCATCAAGGAAACAACACCAATAGAAGTCAGGACGAGGTTTACCAACTGCTTCTTTTATCGAATTAGTGATGACTGTTGTAATGAGCATTGCAAATAGAAGACCCAATTCTGCATTTGGAAAACTAACTCTACTAACATACTATTAGGAAAATAGTGAAGCATAAGCATGGAAGCACACGAAATGCAGCACGCAACCCTCCATTCCCAATCACTTTGCTGGAAAATTATTGGAATCAGATGCCATGTAACCATGCTTGAGATCCTTAACAGTAACATTCTTAACGTTGAATACTTTGCCACGTCTATCAATCGGCTGTGAAGAGTTGTATCCAACTAGTTCACGTCGTTAAAACAGTGCAACAGTGAAGTGCAAGTTTATTAAATATGGGAGGCATTAAAGGTGGGAGATGTGGTGGAGTAAGGTTAAATACCAACACACACTTGATTCCAAAATCATAAGTCCCCTCTCCAAGCACGCCGAATTAAAATTAACAGCCTATTCATTAAGTCAAATTCGTTTTCTTCACGCGGCATGTAAAAAGAGGCTTTAAAGAACTGAGAAATCCTCCCAAACCGATACGAATTTCTTAAAACCATTTATGGTTTGTTTAATTGACCCCATCCTCAAAAAACCCATATTTTATGTTTTCCTAATCCATTTTCATTTGGCCAAATCGTGCAGTTAAAGTTTAACCTTTTTATTGTTCTACGTTTTTTTGAATTACTGCTCAAGTCCATGGCTCCTATGAAATTCATCCATGTTTGGCTATTAAAGGAAGTCTATAGATCCTTGGTTTCTTCAACCTGGACCCAATTTTCTTATAATAGTGATTCAACTAGATATCCCAAGCTATTCTCAAGGAAACGAAGTTTAAAATCAGATCTGAATACAAGTAGAATGTCCTTGGCACATTCTTTGTGCAAGACACTATTACTCTGAAGTCTTTGATGGTTCAAAGACAAGAATTGTTGGCTAAGGAAGAGGCAATGTGGCACTTAATGAGTCGTGCTATCTGGATCGCTGAAGCTGACATCAATACAAGATACTTTCACAAGTTTGCTAAAAAACACAATCTGGAAAGTTGTCAATCAGGAGGGTATTTTAGTAGAGTCTTTCAAAGAAAACATGAAGGCTGGGAGAATTCATTGTATTTGTAACAATTTCTTGAAAGAATCAACTAGATGCTTTATTTAGGATATGTTGAAGCTTATCCAATTATGCCTTAGGCATTCAAAGCCTAAGAAACGAAGGATGAGCTTAAGTCCATTTTGGCTTTCATTTTGGCTCCTAATTTCAAGCAACAAAGGCTTCAAGGTAAATGTATTGAAAACGGGACTTTGACTGAGGTCTTAAGCTAGTTTTTTATCGATCTGGGCTGGGTGAATAGGATAGGATCCATGTTGCGATGATTCTGGAGATGCCCATGTGGTCGTTTTTTTTATTGGATGCTTATAACTTGCTAAACCTTGGAAATAGTTGTGAAATCCATAGTTAGCTGCAGAACAGTGCTACATTCCATAGCTAATTTGTAAAATCTTATTAAACAGAACACAGTGTTTTGAGGGTCACTACAAACCATAAGTAGTCAATCTTGGACAGCTGAACCTATCAAAGCAGTTGGATTTTTATTGTTTTTTTCATTGAATCAAATGAAATGATTTTGTTTTAACATAAAAAAAATATTTTTTTGACACTCCATATCACACAAAGTGCAGGAGGAGAGCGTACTCGAGAAATTATTAATTTTTTTTAGATGTAAGAAATAAGGTCTCCTAATTACACTTCCTTGGAAACGGCGCCAAAATGTCTAGTCAATTAGTGTCCTAAATTGCTCTACATAAATTATCAATCCGGGTATCATAAACTGATGAAGTGTGGTGCACTATATGTTCTTAGTTAACCTTTTTCTTACTTCGTTGTTTTATAGTTTATGTTTTTTTGGGGGTTTTGTTTCTCATGCTTAAGGAAATTAATCTAAGAAAGAAAAGTTATGCTTCTGAATGAAATCTCCAAATGTTAATGGACAACTAAATCTAATGACTCTTAATGTTCAAATCTAATTCTAAAGAAGGGAGAAAAGGAAATGAACATTATATAAAAAAAAATCAAAACTTTGAACAGTTAGATTAATTTAAGCCGGCAAAATGTCTATGAAATGAAAGAAAAAATGATAACACCTAAATGAATTGTTTTATCATTCCACTATACAATCTTGGGATAGCTTTTGGAAGGATCCAATACTTCATTGTTCTAAAACTGAAAATGAAATTTAAATGAAAGACTAAGACTGAAAGTGAAATTGCAACTAATCTACTATAACAGCTAAATGAAGTGTTTTATCACTACTATACAATTTTTGGAGAACTACCTCCTTGTGATAACATTTTGATGGATTCAATACTTCATTGTTCTAAAACTGAAAATGAAATGCAAAGAAAAACTCAGTCATTAGTAAAACATCTCACCACTTAGTCTTAGGTTCAACCATCGACGAAGGGCTTTTAGTAATATCTATTTAAATCATGAGTTACTAAATTGATAAGAAAATGGCATTAAGCTATTTAACTCTAAACTAATGAACAACAAGAAATCTCATTCATAAACACAAAATTTCACCATTTAGTTTGAGGGTTAATCATCAAAGAAAGGCTCTGAAATATTTTTTTATATCATGAGTGACTACACTTAAGAAGAAAAAGGCATTAAAAAACAAGAAATCTCATCCATAAACTCAACATTTCACCATTTAGTTTGAGGATAAACCATCAACGAAAGGCTTTGGAAACATCTATTTACGTAATGAGTGACTACTCTAATAAGAAAATACAAAAACATGTAAAGGAAAACTAATTTACTGCGTGCTCTAATGCTCCAATCACCAATTGGAAAATACTTTCTTGGACTATTTTGATAAGCATAGGTTACACAGTTAGATAAATCTACAATCAACTAGTTGAACACACTTGCATGAATTAAAATTGCATGAATGGAAAATCTAAACTATTAAACTTGAAAACAATCAAATTACATACTTGAATGAAATCAAAGAAAAACTACAAAACAAAATCTACTCTACCTTACATTCTAATATGCTCCATGACATCTACTTCACATCTCCTTTCATGCTGAGAACACCAAAGCTTTATTCAAATTCTTCAAAATTACAAAAGTTTACAAAACTCTCCAAAACTACAAAAGGTCCAAAAGCTACAAGAGCTTCCAAAAAACTCCAAAACTACCAAGCTCTAAGCTCTAAGCTCTCTAAGACTAAAAAGCTAAAAATCTACCAAGCTCTAAGCTAACAAATGAAGGAGAGAGATCTCCTATTTATACAAAAATATGAGAAGTCATCTCATTAATGAGAGTCCATGAATATCTCCCTCTACCTCTAGAGTTCTAATCAAAATAGGAAATGATAAGACACATGTCTTCTGAGAGTTTCAATACAAATAGGAAATGTGACACATATCCTGATGATCCCATGATCCTCTCCACTCAAATTCGAATTTGGCCTTAGGTTGCCAAATAAAGGTCTTCTAGAAGCCTCCTTTTGACCTACACATGTCAACAATCTCAACCCATTTGTTAGGTATAAGCATATGCACATTATTTTCTAATTTTTAACCACAAATTCACTTAAAAAGGCTAAGAATTAATAAAGTTTGGAAAAACATAAATGTGACCCAATGATAATGAAAGTAAGATGAATGTAGTGACACGATAGTGAAGTGAAGGTGAAATAGAGGTGATATAATGGACATAATAGTGAAAGTGTAATGGAAATGAATGACAATTTCAAGACCCAACAATAGGTATCAACTTGCATGTGTATTTTACTTGCTATATTTTCCATGCATGGGATTGCATGCGTATTTTCCTTGCTATATTTGGCCTGCATGGGATTGCATGTGTTTCATTTTCTACCATGGCATGGGTTTTGCTAGGTGTGACAGTATTTTTAACCTAACTTTGCCATTTCCTTATAACTTTGATGAGATGGGTTCTCTCATGTGTTTTGTGGGGGATGGATGAATTGGATTCAAAGCTGAGTGGGGTGGATCTCCAAATTGAAAAACACATGGTAATAGTGGTCCCTGAAATGAGCTAAGTATGCACAAAGCCACTAGCCTAGTAACCCATGAACCAGACTGTGGGTTGCGGTAAAGCCAGATTGTGTGCCTCGGTGGGCCTAGAAATCCTTACCGGTGAATGGCGAGATATACAGTAAAGCCAAGAGGTGGATTTTCTCTCCGTTGGGCCTAGTGATTATGGGATGGAATGAACGGTAAAACCTAGAGAGTATGTATCGGTGTAGGGCCTAATGATCCCTAGATGAGACTACGGATGCACAGTAAAGCCTGAGAGACTAGGAGGCTCTCAAATTCCTCATAGTGTAGGCGGAGAACTCCAGTAGCATCCACATTAGGTATTTTTTGATGTGTCCTATGAGTCCCACATTCATGCTTGGAATATGTCATGGGGGTGATTGGCTGAAGAGAGATTTGGCTCAACCAATCTATGGTCGAGGTGAATGTGGTAGTCCCATCACTGATTGGTTCATTGCATTTATTAATGAAAAATTCATTCCCTTGATTTTCATGTGAATATATATATATATATATATATATATAATATATATATATATATATATATATATTATGGATTTTGATGGATGATATGTTTATTGTATTTTTGTTTTTATTATGTTTTTTATATGCACATTTACTCTAGAGGTTGTTACAAGTGGTATCAGAGCATGGTTCAAACACTTGTACTGCATGGGCTCTATCATAGGTAAAATGAAGAACAAAGGTTAATTTTTAGACCTTTTTGACATATTTGTTATAAATTTCCTTCTGTGGAATATTAGAAGTTGAAAATTTGTCCATACTGAAGGTAAATCCCACTGATAATGTGGTAAACGTTTCAGATATTGGTTCACAATACTTTAGGAATTATGATCTAAGGAAGATGACCTTCTTGAATGCACCTCTAAACAGGTCATGTTGGCATTTCTACAATAACTTTTCTTTTGTAGGCTTTCAGAAGCTAAAAAATAATCCACCTTGAGGGGAAATACCAATGATTGTGTGTTAGAAATATCAAATATTGGGTCACAACATTTTAGGAGATATGAGCAAAGGGAGTTGAGCCTTCTAAATGCTCCTAAAATCAGGTCTCAAACAGGTCACACTATAATTTTCGTTATAACTTATCTTCTGGGCACTCTCAGGAGCTGAAATTTTTTCAAAAATGAGGGGAAATCCCACTAATATTATGATAAAATTTTCAGATATTTATTCGCTATATTTTAGGAGATATGACCAATGGAAGTCAAGCTTTCTGGATACTCCTAGAATTGTGCACCAAATATGATTGTGTTGGTATTTTTGTTATAAAATTTCATCTATGAAATATCAGAAGCCGAAACTTGAACCATAGTGAGGGATAATTCCATTGATCATATGGTTCAGTTTCAATACTTGTAATACTACATTTTAGGATATATGCATTGAATCATTCACTATATTAGTTTGCATGCAAAGTGTTTGATGAAATGGTTAAATGGTTCGATGATTAATTGCATACAAATTGTTTGAGAAAATAACTTAATGAGTATATTGTTTGTGGTTGGGGATAGAATTGATGTAATAGTATTGTTGTAGTTGATATATGCTTACTTGTATGCAAATAGTTTGCTATATTAGTTTGCATGTAAAGTGTTTGAAGAAATGCTTACATGCAAATGTAGTTGTGTGTGGAAAATATAAAAGTATGGTAATTGTTTGAAGAAAATGCTATTTTTTCTTGGATGGGATAATATTGTAGTATGATAATATGGATGTAGTTGATGTATGCCTATTTGCATGCAAATAATTTGAAGAGTTGCATGTAGGGAATTTGAAAGGTTGCATGTAAGGAATTTGAAAAGTTTCATGCAAGGAAATGGAAAAGTGGCATGTTTTTAGTTATTATGTTACAAGTGGAATAAGTGAAAAGTTTTGACTTAATCTCATACAAAATGTATGAGAAATAAAAATAAAATTCTTTTCAAGTGTAGTTAAATTTAGTAGAGCTTAGGGGATCCCATTTCCATAATTAGACATTGGAGATCAGGCCATTATAGTAGCTTCCTCCTTCTACCTTAGTGTGGACCATGGATAGTAAGGGGGTATGCTTATAGGTTGTTAGTAATGGTGGAAGCTGATTTCAAATTAATAGACACGATGTTTTGATTTTAGAACATGTGACTGACTGTTTATGAATTATATGTCGCTTACAAGTTGATTTCATGATACCTACTTACATCCTTGTATGTTAGGTTACATTTTTGAATATTTTGATTACATGCATCAGTCTTGTAGATTGATTACAAGGATTGATCGCTTATGTTTGACTACATGCGTTTATGCATAGGTGTAGTTTATTTGGCATTGCTTATGCATATTATTGGTTGCATGTGAGATGGTTATGGTTGCGATATTCAGGTATGAACTGGCATATTTGTGAGATGGTGTCATACTAATCTATATTTAATTTTCATATTTGTGAATGATAATTGTGTATGAGTTTACGATGTGAACATGTTAGTTAGATATTGTTATGGATATCATGATCTTATGAGTGCTTGAGTTGACATGTTGTAAAATTATATCTCGCTAACTAGATTGATAATGCAGAAAAGATAGCCTCCCCTAAGATACACTAAGGTATGAGTTTTCTTATGTATTATACTTGGTGTTTCATAGTTGATTACGTCATCTACTTGGTATTTGAGTGTTCGGTGCCTATTTTGTCATTTAATTGATTTATTTAACATGGCATGTTTGCGAGTTGGTATGAATGTTTGATGAATTGCATAATATGAGTATGTATTCAAATGATCTTGTTTTAAGATGTTTGTACTAAAATATATGTGTTGAGACAGTTGATATGTACTTGAGTATAGTAGGTGATAGTTGTAGCATTATGTCTACTGAATATGGATTATGACATGATTGTTTGTAAAAGTTATCTTGATATTTGGAACATGTGGTTGACATGTGTGAGCATGATGCAGGGAGTTACATGGCAAGAGAGGTTGCCATGAAATCATGAAGAAGGCTCGGGTTGAGCTTTCCCTTGGATGCACTAGGAACCATGGGATTTCAGTCATGGTGTTTGTTGTAAGTCTTGTGATATTTGTATTTTATGAATTGTTGAGCTTGATTTGCATATCTATTTATGTCTAGAGTATGGCCATACCACTTTGTTTGCGAAGTCATGTTGTTATTGGTTTTCATGGTTTTCGTCTTGTTGTTGTTTATGTTCTTTCCTTTCACGTTTTGAGTCTTGGGAATTGGTTAGGAAAAAGTAAATTTGATGGAAATAGAGAGAGATTTGTGGTACCCAACCAATGATATAAGACCCAGATGAAGCTCTGTGCATGAGTAAGTGCAGCAAAAGGTAAGACAACAACAGTTGGTTGGACTGGTTGGATCCATTATGGTAAATTGAAAGTAGCAGTGCAGACACAATAAAGGTAACCAAAAAAGGTAAAGTAAATGGATGAAAGGTTTCATATGCTTTGGCTATGTTGGGAATTGTTGCTCTCAATGCCTGTGCATAAATAAGGAAGTTCTCTTAACCTAGACCTTACGTTATTTGGTAATTATGTTATGATCATGATTATGTTGATATTTATATATGTATACATGAATGTATGTATGTCATTGTCTGGCAAGGTCATGATTGTTTTATGCTAAAATTTATATATGTACATATGTATCCATATATCTATGTTACTATCTAGCAGGGTTGTCAGGTATGATTATTGTGAAGGAATGATTTCTTATGCAGGATAACGACATGAAGAGATTCCTGGTTTCCGAGGAATCAATTGGGAAGAGTAGTCACGACAAATACACAAGGTCAATATCATGTGGATATGAATTGATATTGTATACTTGTATTATGCCTATGTTTATGTTATGACATGTAATGTTGAAGGATACATCAACAAAGTGAAAGCAGTGTGGCCTGCGGCATGCTAGGATAAGCATGGATGAGATAATGGAAGCAAGGTTTCTTGGTAAGGACAGTGTGGTTTTGGATGTGTGGTACTCTTTTTGTGCATACGTTGTATATGTTGTACATGTTGCATCTATGATATGTGCACTTGCGGTATTGTGTACATATTGTACTACCTTCATGATGTATATGCAGTGTGTGTGCATATGGTGTTATGTGCATGTTGGATATGCAGTGCTGTGTATGGATGATGCTATGTACATGTTGGATATGCAGTGTTATGTACACGTGGTGTTGTGTGCATGTTGTACATATGGTGCTATGTACATATGGTGTTGTGTGCATGATTGTACAAGTGGTGTTGTGAGCATGTGGTGATGTGTACATGTTGTACAATGGGTGCTATGAGCATGCAGTGCTGTGTACATGTCATGCATGTGATGCTATGTACATATGTTGTCACGTACATGTCATGCGTGTGGTACTGTGTACATATGGTATTGTGTATGCACTGTATAGTGGTGTAGTGTACATGTGGCATTGTGTACACATTGTGCAGGTTGTGCCATGTACATGTGATGTTACGCACATGTTGTGCAGGTGGTGTGGTGTACCAGTGATACTGTGTACATGTTGTACATATGGTACTGGTGTACATGTGGTATTGTGTGCATGTCATCCATGTTGTGTTATGGGCATGCAATATTATGTATGTGCATCATGTAGTCGCGGTATTGTGGCATGTGTAGTCATTGTGTTATACTCTGTGTAGGTACATGTATTGGGTGGTATTGCACATCGGGTATAGATGATGCACTATGTTATACACTAGGTGTAGGTGTATGTGTTGTATGTTAGGTGTAGATGCATGTGTTGCATGGAGTTTCATGTCGTATGTGGTCATATGTGTGTGATGCACACTATGTGTATGTGCACATGGTTGAGGAGAAGGCATTGGATGTTTGTCAGGTGTGGCAACCAATCCAATGTGTTATAGAAAGAACCAAGGTAGAAGTAAGGATCGATGAAGGAAAAGTATCAGTATTGTATTTCGGTTTTAGTATGCATGTGATTTATGATTCTGGCCCATGATGATTACATGTGATTTATGATTTTGATTTATGATGCTTACATGTCATTTATGATTTTTATGGTTATGCTTGAGCTAACCTGATGAGATATTTTTATACATGTTGACTTGGTCAAATATGCTAGTTTGACTTGTTGTGACAGGAAGCGAACATGATTACAAATGTACCGTATTGATGAGCTACCAATGAGGTATGATGTGAATTTATTTTATTTTATTTTAAAACTGATGGAAGCTATGTGTGTGGTACAAGAATCATGAACATGCTTGGTTGGGTAGTTGAAATCAACTACAAGAATTAGCAGCTTGATATGGTGGTTTGGTGGTTGCTTACGGTGGTTTGGTAGTTGCTTTATGATGGTTTAGTATTTTATTTATGTTGGTTTAGTATATGCTTTATGGTGATTGATATATGCTTTATGATGGTTGATATATGCTTTATGATGATTGGATATGTGCTTTAAGTTGGTTGATACATGCTATGATGTTTTGATATATGCCTTATGGTGTTTTGATATATGCTATATGATGATTAGTGTATGATTGATATATGTTTGGTATATGATTTGGAATATGTTTTGGTATATATATTTTGATGATGTTGTTATATGTACACCCATGTATGGATGTAAATACCGTAACGAGCTATGTTATAAAGCTCCACTAAGTGGTATGGGTGTAATTCTATTATGCTATCATGTGGTTATGTCATCATGATGTTATGATGTCATATGAGTTTTCTTAAGTAGAATGATCATTGTAAATACCGCCATGAGCTGTGTGATAAAGCTCCACTATGTGGTATCTTGTCATGTTTCCATGATGTTTTGATTTTGAGCAAATCTTTCATTGTAAATACTACAATGAGCTATGTTATAAAGCTCCATGGTCAGTATTTTTTGTTTTTAGAAGTCTTGTTGGTTATAGGTGTCATTGAACACCAAGGATGGTGTTCCCCCAAGGGGAAGGATTGTGTAACAACCCTGGTGAAAATTCCATGTAAAAATATATAAATACCACAGATGATGGGACACGTATTCCAAGCTGAATGTTTGGCAAGACATCCTAGGGGGTGTTCATTTGGTTGTTTATGGCTAAGGAAATTGGCAAAGGCAATGGCTAAGGCATTAAAGAGGCAAAAAGGTATGCACATTTATTTATGAAAATAATGGAAATTAGGAGAAAAGGAAGGTGAAAGGTCACATTTTGCATGTGAGAAGGAAATTGAAGGAAAATAATGGAAAATGAAGAAAATAGGGGCCTCATTAATAAAAAGGCTTATGAGGATTAGTGGGAAAGGCTTGATCAATTTAGTTTTGGAGTTCTCTCATTATTCTCTCTCTCTCTCTCATACTCTTGGACACTTAGATTTTTCTTGGAGCACTTTGGCATTGGAGCAAGAAAGGCAAAGAAGGCAAGAGGAAGCAAAGATCAAGCAGGGAAAGGCAGAATCAAGCAACTACAACAAGCTTCATTGCAGGTATCAACTTGCATGTGTATTTTGCTTTCCAGATTTGGCATGCATGGGATTGCATGTGTATTTTCCTTGCTAGATTGTTTATTTTTCTACCATGGCATGGGTTTTGCCAGGTGTGACAGTATTTTTAGCCTAGCCTTGCCATTTCCTGATAGCTTTGATGAGATGGGTTCTCTCATGCATTTTTTGAGGGGTGGCCGGATTGGATTCAAAGCTGAGTGGGTTGGATGTTTGAATAGACAAACATGTGGTGGTAGTGGTCCCTGAACCAGACAGAGGATGCACGAAGCCACTGGCCTAGTAACCCTTGAACCAGATTGTGGGTTGTGGTAAAGCCAGATTGTGTGCCTTGGTGGGCCTAGGAATCCTTGCCGGTGAATGGCAGGATATACAATAAAGCCAAAAGGTGGATTTTCTCTCCATTGGGACTAGTGATTCTGGGATGGAATGCACGGTAAATCCTGAGAGACTAGGAGGCACTCAAATTCCTCATGGTGTAGGCAGAGAACTCTAGTAGCATCCACATTCATTGGTGTATTTTTATGTGTTCTATGAAAATGTGTGTGTGTGTGTATATCTATACAAACACACACACACACACACACACACATATATATATATATCTAGATTTTGATGGTTGATATGTTTATTATATTTTTCTTCCTATTACGTTGTTTATATGCACATTTACCGCGGAAGGTGTTGCAAAAAATATATCTTTTTTCAACTCTTCTTGAGCATCTGGTGTCAAATATTCTATAGAAGGTAATACATGTTCCTCTTCCTAATCTAACATGGAAGACTCATAGAGTGTCAAATTCTATATATTCATAACTGAGTAAATACACATGTACAAGGGCAGACTGAGTCTGTAGACATTATCTCCCACCCTTTCCAGTGTCTCAAAGGGACCATACCACAGAGCCTTGATTTTCTTACTATATTGAATATAATATATAAAAATTATATAAATAATAATCATTATAATAATGATTAATTAAAAAATAATTAGTTATTAAATAAACAAGTCCCAAGGGACATGACTATTCATGAAGGAACACCTTTCCTAGTATATAAGGAATGCCCTCATTTGTAGCCAACCATATTCTATCATACATACATTTATATAATATATTATTTAATCATAAAATGAAGTCTTTCATTGTATTCCAAATATCCTGTACTATTTGACATGTGTATACAAACCTTGTTCGTTACATTGGTATTAGATTTATTTGATCCTCTAATCATTCAATCATTGCACAAATCTAATCTAATCCGTTCATTGATCATTAACCCTACATGACGTTTGGTGTCATTGTGATTGAGGCCTTTATTTATAGAAATCTTGCTTAGAGGTTCTTTATTTTGCTGTCAAGCCTTTGGCCATTAAAAAATGCTAATACTAAAAAATGAAAAAATATTATATATACATATATAAAAGATTAAAAAAAGTGAGTGTATACATAAAAGAAAATAATTTAAAACAACAGGTGGCACCTACATAGTTGCCTTACCTGCACAACCCCATACCTTGCATTGTCACTCGATTTCCCATAACGATAACAACCACCCTCCAACCCGCCACCCTTTTGCATCCACCTATAGCAATTCATCACTGCTACTCTAAACTTGCGTGCCACTAGACACACTCTCTACCACCTTTCAAATGTCAGACACCACCAACCATTGTTGCATCATAATTTTGTACATTTCTTGTTTTCGTACATCAATCCTATGGCCAATCATTACTTATTTGTTGCAATCCACTGTATCATCTCTGCACTGTACCAATTCTCATCCCACATCTAAAATAATCATCCATATAATTCATATATATTTGAATGCTACCAATCTCAATGCATCAAGCATTGTGCCCCTACACAATCTATTAGTCAAATTAATTAATTAATCAACCACTAATATATGATCTATGTGTATCAACCATCACCTTACCTTAAAAAGGTTAACTATTATTATTAAAAGGGAAAAAAATTATTTTTAATTCATATATATTATGAATTCTAATGAACATAAAATGGAGTTTAATTTAGAAATGAAGGAATATTTTCATAAACTTTATATAACTATGCTTTAGTGCTATTCAGAATTAAAGCGACTCGTAAAAGAAAATATGTTACTATGTTTATCTTTCTTGTTGAGGATAACAATAATATAAACAATAAAATTGCTAACCAATTGGTGATTCTCAAGTCAAATATAATTGAATAATTATATTTATGGAACATAAAGCAATATGACAATTGATTTACGAGTAAACATTAGAGACTACACATTTATATCACAATTCTTTGTTCAATCCCTATGGGGTGATTGAGGTGAAACAATTTTGGGTTCACCTTGGATGGATTCACTAGGGTTATTGATTTTAAATACAAAAAAAATAGTTTCTAACAATCTCTTACAAGAAGAAAAAAATAACGCTATAGCACAGTACATTGAAACCAGATTTAGTAACACCAAAAGATGGTTCCTAGTCAGGACTCGAAACCTCGAGTGAAAATGAATATTGTGGGTAATCTTCATAAACCTATTCCTCATATTTCATAATTAATCCTTCAATAAAGTCAAAATTCATGCAAAATATGTAGAAGGAAGTTGACAAGATTATCATAAATAAAAACGAAGAAGTTTCTCACCTTAAGGACCACAATTAAAAATTGTCAACACAAGTTAAGAAGCTTAAGAAGGAAAAAAAACATCATTTGAAAAAAATGTACAATAACTTATCAAGAAGGAAGCATCGAAATATTTAAATGTGGAAATTTCAGTTGAAGAAAATGGAACAAATATACATGTCATTAACCTCAAAATTCAGACAAGTGCAAACCCGATTGAAGCAAAATCATATTCAGATGTTGTAGTTCAAATGACAAATGTCAAGTAAAGATCCAACGATTAACCAAGTGAATTTTGCATCTGAAGTAAATTAGATACCTCAAGCAAACCAATAGATCACCACAAACAAGTTAATGGGAAATCATATCACAATAACCCCTTATCGACACCCAAATCATAAAAGCGTACATTTTAACCAATTTGCATATCCATTTGACCAAAAGAAATTGGCATATGTTCACAAGAAGATTGATGTTAGCACAATCTAGTATTATGATAAAAACTTATCTGAAGTATCCAGTAACTGTAACATTCCACAAAATATTGATTTAGGATGATCAAATCCCTTCTCAATTCAACATTTTTTTTGGTCACTCAAAGGGTCCTATCATCTTGTATCATCAAAGATGACATCTCGAATACTTCTAAAATATGTGAATAGATTACAATACAAAGAAATAAATGTCTTTCCTTTTCAGCAATAAGCTTTGAGGACAAAGCTTTTTTGAAGAGGAAGGAAATGCTACGATTATAATGTATAAAAATAATGTAAATAATAATGATCATAATAAGGATTAATTAAAAATATTTAGTTATTGAAGAGACATGTTCCAAGGGACATGCCTATTCATGAAGGAGCACATTTCCTAGTATATAAGCAGGGCCCTCATTTGTAACCAGCCATATTCTATCATACATATTATTCATCCATACATTTTACAATATATTATTTACTCCTAAAATGGAATCTTTCTATTTATTTGAAATATATTGGACTATTTGACGTATGTATATGAACCATGTTCATTACACCTACGAGGACCTTATAGCCTCTCCTTGTTCAACTATAACCATACCATGTCTACCACCTTGAATGACTTGTTTGTTCTGCATTGATCATGCATGACCTTTTATTTTTCTTGTGACCACTGCAATGTTTCTTGTACCTATATATGGATATACTTGATCTTCTATACAAAATTTTCATTCCTCAAGGCATCACCTATAATATCCTCCCTTACTCTTCGCTACTCATATGTAATATCCAAAGGTGAAGGTGGAAAACATCCTAAACAAGTTTTAAATCAAGACTTACAACTATAAGTGTGGACTTATCTATTATAAGAGTGTTGTATATATATTAGATTTTCATCACAGGTCCTCAAATGTGTTGGAAATATTGACAGAGGGGTTGAATCGTTTGTAACACCCTCCTCCCACATCAACTCAAGTAACCATGTCAACTGGGTAAACATGAGATGAGAAGCTACTATGATAATATTCAACCTCCTATATGACTTTAAGGAAGTGGAATCGACGGAAACATCACACACAGTCACCTAGCATTATCAATAGAACCCTCTGGAGACAAGCCAGCCACTCGCACAGCCTGTCCCTGGGTCCTACCAATGTTCTGGGTCTCTTATGCCATAGTCACTCTCATGATATGGGCAAGGGAGTGACCAAGAACCCACAGTCGCTCTCACAAGATTTCTTGTTAGTGAACAGAGACCAAAATTGCTAGCTTCATGCCAACAACCCGAGATTTAAGCCACTTTTTCAAGCTCAGAGCCCAGGCCACTACCCAGAATGGAGTGATATCTTGAAATCATTAAAAATATAGGGAAACAATGATTCAAAAGCAATAGGTTGAACAATACCATAACCATAACCCTACTAGCCATGAAAGGCATTTCGTCAAACATATCATCAACATGTAACCTACAGGTGTAAATAATAGAATTAAGTGTAGGGATCTCATACTTATTTGAGAATCAATATTAACCATTGTTCCCTCATATCAATTGTTGCATTATCCTCTATTAGGTCATAGATACATTATCCATTCATATACATGTAAAAACATGCTGAGAGCCATACATAGTTGTTGTCATAAAACATGCATACAACCAATATAAACATATTAGCCATCAAGATCCACATATTCATCAATACATTTATACATGAAAATCAAGGGGATTAATTTCTCATTAATGAATGCAATGCACCAACCAAAGATGGGACTGCCACATTCCATCCTACCATAGAATGGTTGAGCCAAATCTCTCTTCAGTCGTTCACCCCCGTCCCATATTTCAAACATGAATGTGGGACTCAAACCAAAAGAACCAACCATGGAATATTAAGGCTAAACCACCTCACCCTTATCAACAGAAACCAAGCTTTAACATAGTCCATCCTGGATCACTAGGCCAACACAATGGACACGTCATAATCAGACTTTACCGTGATCTCCACCTAATCACTAAGCCAAACATGCATGGATGCCACCAGATTTCTCCACCTACACCGTGAGGAATTTTCCTGTCTCCTAGTCTCTCAGGCTTTACCACAATCCAAACCTGGATCACTAGGCCCTAAATCGAGACCCACCCTCCATACTTTATAACATATCCCAAACCCGAGATTACTAGGCCCAATGGAGAGCAATCCACCTCTTGGATTACCATATACCCTACCATCCACCGACAAAGATTCCTAGGCCCAACAAGGTAACATAATCCTGGCTTTACCGTAACCCACAGTCTGGCTCAAGGGTTACTAGGCTAGTGGCTTTACTATGATCCATAATCTGGTTCAGGGACCATTAGGCCATGTGCTCTATCATTCGGAGATGCACCCCACTCAGCTTTGAATCCATCAGGCAGTCTAGCTCAACCCAAACATGAGAACCCCATCACAACATGGCTATCTGGGAATGGAAAGGCTAGGTTGAAAACATTGTTACACCTGCAAAACTCATGCCATGATAGAAAATAACCACATGTAATGCCATGAATGCCAAATATAGCAAGGAAAATACACATGCAATTTGATACCTGCAATGCAGCCTGTTGTAGTTGTTTGATCCTGCCTCTCCCTGCTTGATCTTTGCTTCCTCTTACCTTCTTTTCCTTTCTTTCTCCAATGCCAAAATTGCTCCAGTAAACTCTAAGTTTCCAAGAGTATGAGAGAGAGAGAGAATAATGAGAGAGCTCCAAAACTCAACTGACAAAAGGTTGAATTGACAAAAGCCATGAACTGGTCCTCTAAAACCTTTTTATGAATAAGGACTCTATTTTCTTTATTTTCCATTGTTTTCCTTCATTTTCCTCCTCACATGAAACCTGTGACCTTTCACCTTCCTTTTCTCCTAATTTTCATTATTTTCATAAATAAATGTGCCAAAATTTCCATTTTGCCTTTCCAAAGCCTTAGCCTTTTCCTTAGCCATAAACAACCAAATGAACACCCCCTGGGATGTCCTGCCAACATTGAGCTTGGAATAAGTGTCCCATCAACCGTGGTTATTGTTTTTTACTTGTATTACATGGAATTTTCACCAGGGTTGTTACAGAACCTTCCCCTTGGGGGGCAATGTCCTCGATGTTCAATCACACATACACCTCAAAAACCTACTGGAAGAAGACATAGTGCTCATGGAGCTTTATAACACATCCCATTGTAGTATTTACAATGAAAGACCTACTTAAAAGAAAAACATCAAGACAACATGATAACATACTGCATAGTGGAGCATTATAACACAGCTCATTACGGTATTTATAATGACCATCATGTTGAGTACCAACCCACATGACATCATAACATGATGATAACATAACCACATGATAGCATTGTAACATGACAACACAATCATAATATCATGACACCCATACCACATAGTGGAGCGTTATAAGATAGCTCATGGTGGTATTTACATCCATACACATATGTACACATAGCAACATTACCAAAATATATACCAAATCATATACCAAAGCATATATCGAAAAATATAGTAAACACCACATCTAAGCATTTATCAAAACATCATATAGCATATACCAAACCAACATAAAGCATATATCAACTAACATAAAGCATATACCAAACCACCATAAAGCATATACCAAACCACCATATCAAAGTTACTTTGACTCAACCGATAAACAAGGAAGGATACATATCCCGCATCTAATCCTCCATATCCCATGTAGCTTCATTGGGCCCAAAAGCCTTCCATTGCACTTTAACATGCTCGATTGCTCAATTTCGACACATGAGCAACTTTTTTCTGCAATATACACTAAGTCTCTAGCTGGAATTCTCCATCTGGTTCCACCTACAATACAGACTATTCAATCACATGATCAACATCCTTAACATGCTTCTTAAGCAATGATACATGGAAAACATCTTGGACTTTGACTATTGGAGGCAGTGAAAGTCAATAGGCTACTAGACCAATCCTCTCAATGATATTGAAGGGTCCACAAAACCGTGGTGCCAGCTTGTAACATGATCCAATCTGTAAGGAACTCTTCTTAGGTTTGATGCGTAAGTACACTTATGTTGATTAAGACAGATAAAAACAATGAAAGAGACAAGAACCCAGAACCCTAGCCAAGATTCACCAAGATATGAAAATTGTTTTTGAACTGAACGAATGATGCAATTATGATTCTTCGCTGCAATTTTATTGCAAGTGTATTACATTAGTTTTATGGCATGAGTTATCGTTACATCTATCATAACCGACTAACCGACTATTCGGTATGCAACCACCTAATTAAAATTTACATAAAAACATTACTAATTTGTTGTCATTACTAACAAACTCCACCTTGACAACAATTTCCTAATCTCTTGCCCATGCCCATTCATCATCTTTTCTGCAAGCCAAGAGAAGCTAAACACCACTACAACTTCTCTACTGTTACTGGCTTTGTGAATATGTCTGCACAATTCTCTCGTGTATGGACCTTTTTAAGAGCTACTTTTCCGCCATTGATCACATGTCTCAGAAAATGATACCTTACATCAATATGCTTGGTTCTGTTGTGATAGGCAGGATTTGTAGCCAAGTGAATAGCACTTTGACTGTCACAAAGTACATCCACTTTCTCTTGCTTTCTTCCAATTTCATCTAGCAGACCCTTTAACCAGATTGCTTCTTTACTAGCATCTGAGGCAGCTATATATTCGGCTTCAGTAGTGGAAAACGCAACTGTTTCTTGAAGCTTTGACATCCAACTAATCGCTCCACCTGCAAGAGTAAAGACATAACCTGTAGTAGATCTTCTTTTGTCCAAATCACCTGCATAGTCAGCGTCTACATATCTGCAGACTGATCCTTCACTACCATTAAAGACGATGCAACGGTCACTTGTGCCTCTTAGATATCGAAGCACCCATTTCACTACTTGCCAATGTTCTTTACCTGGATTTGCCATGAACCTGCTGACAACTCCAACTGAATGTGAAATGCCAGGTCTTGTAGATACCATCACATACATTAAGTTGCCTACCTCATTTTCATATGGTACATGAGACATATACTGCTTTTCTTCATCATCTCTAGGACTTAAAAGCGAAGAAAGCTTAAAATGGGAAGCTAGTGGAATATTAACAGGTTTCACATTGTTCATAGAGAACTTTTCAAGTACCTTCTCCACATACTTATGCTGTGATAACCAAAGCTTACCATTTTTCCTGTCTCTGTGTATCTCCATGCCCAAGATATGTTTTGCTGCTCCAAGATCCTTCATATCAAACGTCCTAGAGAGTTGAGCCTTTAACCTGTTGATCTCTTCCCTGCTTTTGCTTGCAATAAGCATATCGTCAACATACAAAGCTAAGATAATGAATATGCCATTGAAACTTTTGAAGTATACACAATGATCATACTCACTTCTTACAAAGTTCTGGCTGACCATGAAGGAATCAAACTTCTTGTACCATTGTCTAGGATATTGCCTCAGACCATACAATGATTTCCTGAGCTTGCAAACTAATATTCTGTTGCGACCTTGTACAAAACCTTTTGGTTGTTCCATATATATATCTTCGTTCAAATCACCATGTAGAAAAGTTGTTTTAACATCTAACTGTTCTAACTCAAGATTAAGCAACGCAGTTAGTGCTAACACAGTACGAATAGAAACAAGTTTTACAACTGGAGAAAAAATCTCATGAAATTATATACCTTCAACCTGAGAATACCCTTTTGCTACCAGTCTCGCCTTATACCTTTCGATACTTCCATCAACTTTCTGTTTCAGCTTGAAGACCCATTTGCATCCAACAACACTTCTCCCTTCAAGAAGCTCTACATGATCCCAGGTATTGTTTTTGGCTAAGGAGTCCATTTCTTCTTCCATAGCCACTTTCCATTTTTCGCTATCTGTATCATCTACTGCTTCCTGATAACAAGAAGGTTCCCCATCTTCAGTAATCAAAGCAAAAAGATGAAGCAGAATCTTCATACCTTTTTGGAATTTTCCTTTCCCTTGTAGACCTTCTTAGAGAAACTGGTTGCTGAACTGGTTCAGAAACTTGCACTGGTTCAGAAGCTTCAACAGCTTCCTTTGTGTCTTCAGCACCTTTTTCTCCAGAGGTTTCTCCTTCCTTCCGGCTGTCACCGAAAGGTCTAGCCTCCAACTGAACTCGTTGATTTTGCAACACCTGTTCTTGTTCAATTCTTTCAACAGTTGATTTTAAAAGAGAGGATTCATCAAATGTTACATCTCTACTAACAACTATTTTCCGCTATGTAAGATCCCACAACCTATATCATTTCACTGCATAGTCATACCCAACAAAGACATAACATTTTGACTTTGGATCTAGTTTTGACCGCTGATTTTTCAGAATGAGAGAATAAGCATCACAGCCAAATATTCTCAAATGTGAATAGTCACAAGACTGACCCATCCAAACCTCTTCAAGAAGTTTACAGTCAATTGCTACTGAAGGTGATCTGTTAACTAAATAACAAGTAGTAGATAATGCCTCTGCCCACAACTCCTTTTGCAAGTTAGCATTGCTAATCATGCTTCTGGCTCTTTCCATAAGAGTCCGATTCATACGCTCAACAACACCATTTTGCTGAGGAGTATAAACAGTAGTTTTATGTCTAACAATTCCCTCATCCTTACAGTATTGTTCAAATTCACCTGAAGTGAACTCACCACCATTGTCAGTTCTTAATTATTTAATAGATTTGCTTGTTCTTTTCTCTACCATTACTTTAAATTGTTTAAAGACATTTAATACATCAGCTTTCCTTTTTAGCATATAGATCCAAACTTTCCAGGAGTAATCATCAATAAATGTTAAAAAATACAGTGCACCTCCATATGACATAATAGGGGAAGGCCCCCATAGATCAGAATGAATGTAGTCTAAAACATCTTTACTATTATGTTTACCAACTTTAAACCTCTGTTTACACTGTTTTCCATACACACAATGTTTACAAAAATCTAAATTCAAAGATTTCAGACCTGGAAGAGATTTATGCTTCATCAATATCTGAAGACCTTTCTCGCTCATATGACCCAATCGTTGATGCCATAGACGAGTGCCTGCTTCTTCCTTTTCTGACGCAACCGCTGCTTCACCGATCTGAGTACTTCCTTTTAACCTGTAAAGATTTCTGACCTTCTCTGCCTTCATAACCACAAGTTCTCCTTTAAAGACTTTCAAGACGCCATCCTGACCTGTAAACTTATATCCATCTGAATCCAAAACTCCTAAAGAAATTAAATTTTTCTTCAAATCAGGTACATGTCTAACACTAGTTAATGTTCTAACTGTGTTATCATACATCTTAATCCTGATATCTCCCATCCCAACAGTCTGACATGACATATTGTTACCCATAAACATAGAACTACCATTTACATTTTCATACGAGGTAAACCAATTTCTATGTGGGCATATGTGATGCGAAGCACCAGAGTCTAACAGCCAGCTATCTAAACCCTGAGAGATATTACATTCAGGTGAAGTTTCGTCTATCATATACATTCTTCAGCAGATAAAACTTCGTCTATCATACCTGAATTGACCTGATTCTCTTCGTTCTTCAGGTTTTCGGATTCCTTTCGTTTCCAACAGTCCTTCTTCAAGTGTCCAACTTTATTGCAATTCCAACATTTCGCCTTACACTTCTTTCCTTTCGATTTCGATCTGGAAGTACCCCTTGGTTTTTCTCCTCTTTCCTTTGAGCGTCCTCTAGCGACCATGGCTTCTGATGCAGTTGTTTCAGTGCTGGATTTCCTTCGTACTTCTTCAGACAGAAGAGCTCCCACGACTGATTCAAACTTCAAAGAATCAGTAGAGCTGAAGCTGATTGAAGTTACGAAGTGATCCCATGATTCAGGCAGAGAACACAACAAGGTTATGGCTTTATCTTCTTCCTGTATTTTGACTTCCATATCTGTTAATTGACATATTAGTGTATTAAAAACATTCAAATGTTCTGCAATGTTTGAACCTTCTTTCATTCGAAGACTGTATAACTGTCTTTTCAGATAAATTTTGTTGGTCAATGACTTTGCCATATAGAGATTTTCAAGTTTTTCCCACAATCTTGACGCCGTAGTCTCTTCAACAATGTTGAAGAGAACTTCATCCGCTAGACATAGCTGGATGGTACTGAGAGCTCGGGCATCCAAGTCCTCCCAGTCTGAAGTAGTCATGGTTGCAGGTTTTTTAGTCACCCTATCCAATGCCTTGTGCAACCCTTGTTGCACAAGCAGATCCCTAACCTTCAGTTTCCAAATAGCAAAATTGCTCTTTCCGGTGAATTTCTCCACCTCGAATTTCACATTCGACATCTTGACGATTTTTCTTTCCTAGGGTTTCAGACTTTCTAGGGTTTTATATTTCCTTTAAAACACTAAGGTGTATATCTCCTTATTTCTCCAAATAGAAAGAACCCTGAATTTTTTTTCTTTTCTTCAATAAAAAAACTGTCTTCTTTTCCTTTTTATTTTACTCACACATAAATTTTTGAGATAAAACAGCTTTCTGGAAAAACTTTATGAGACACGACATATCTCCACAATGGTATGATATTGTCCACTTTGGGCCTAAGCCCTCATGGATTTGCTTTTGGACTTACCCCAAAAGGCCTCATACCAATGGAGATATTTGTCCACCCTTATATACCCATGATTCTCCCCACTTCTAGTCAATGTGGGATTTTGGTCGTATACCCAACAATCCTCCCCTCGAACAAAGGACCATCGAGCCTCCCCT
>APFE031283016.1:8820-87007 GCA_000404065.3 Pinus taeda | reverse complement strand
ACTATTTTCACAACCTCAGCCCGATGAGGGCAATCTCTTGTATAATGATCTTCTTCACAAATAAGACAAGGATATTTAGGTTTGCGCTTTTCGCCGTTGGTTTCCGACTTTTCTGATTTGTCCTTTGGAGCCTTGTCTGCTTTATTCTTCATCTTACCCTTCTTCTTTCCACCGTTTTTTGATTTGACCGTAGATGTCTCTACGGCGTGAATTTCGGCGGAAATTTCAGGAGAAGACTCACCTGTCGGGGAGTCAGGTAGGGTGATTATGGGAGAAGAAATCTTTGAAGATTTCTTCTTACTCTTTGTGTTCACCGTACCGATCATACCATCGGCGACATGAGATCCCGAAGGAGCAGCAACAATTTGATTTGAACTTAGAAGATCTGGGATCTTCTCGTGTAAAGTACCTGACTGAGTGTAAACCAAGTCAAGGTACTGCGCTTGAGAAATTACTTGCTCCTCAGTGACTACACCAGCCTTAGCTACATCTTCAGTAATCTTCGGTAACAATGATTTAAAAAACCATTCAGCTAAGATTTGGTCCGGGATAAAAACTTTCACTAACCTCCTTCGACGTCTCCATTCATGAATATGATCGGACATATACGTGGACGTCGATTTTTTTAGTGAAGTTAGTAACTCCGTGCCGTTATCATATCTAATCGGCAACTGAAAATGAGTTAAGAACGATGTGGCTAACTGGCTAAAATTGTAAAAGAGGCCCGTGGTAACTCAATGTACCACTTGGCCGCGAGACCAATGAGTGTACGCTGGAAAAGACGTAAGCAGATCGAATCATCTGAGATAGAATTTGATGCACACCAGAGTTGGTAAGTCATCACGTGATTTGACGGGTCCTCTCCAGACTTACCTTCGAACTTGGGAATGTCACTGGGCAACTTATTCGGCATTGGCGGCCAATACGGAAGATAATTGATTGGATCATTCGTTAGGCGCGTCAAGTTTGGTAAATCCAGAGTTGCAATAAAAGGCAATTGCCGGTTCAGATCTCTAAAACTTGGGGTCACTAAACCAGCCCCAGGAGGAGGATATCCAGGATAACTTGGAATAGGAATTGCGTTCTGGATATTGTATCCTCCCGGAAAACCAGGATTAACCGGACCGTACTGGGGTTGTTGAGGTTGTTGATAAGTGTACCCAGGATACGGTTGATACTGGTAGGTTGGTTGCTGAGCAGCATGACCATATTGAGGTTGGTATTGTCCCTAGTACGGAGGTTGAACAAATTGAGGTTGAGAAGTAACCACCGTACTTCCTACAGGCATCTGGACCGAAGTCTGGACCGTAGGTCTGGACTGAGGTATAGAGGTCTAAGGAACAGAGGCAGGAATAGTAGAAACCAGAACTGCTGATACTCCAGAAGAAGATGGGGTGGATGGAGAAGATGTTGTAGTAGCCGCAGCAGACGTTCAAGGTGGAGTACTAGGTGTACTAGGCCCAGCTTGAGAGACTACAGAAGATGCAGAAGATGAAGCCGTAGACTGGATGGGTTGCTGAGATGGACCAGCGGCCTGTCCAAGTTGGGAAGACGACTGCACATTCGATTGCAACATCTGTGGATTTTGAGAAGGATCCCACACAAAATTCGTTCCGGGGTATTGACCTTGAGGATATGGAGGTCCATAACCGGGTTGAGGGTAAGATTGATAATACGGTTGACCTGAAGGCGGTTGGTAACCTTGTGGTTGATACTGGCCTTGGGGTTGATAACCCTGGGGCACATACTGATACTGGGGTTGCTGACCTTGAGGCATGTAAGAATATTGATTCTGGGGTGCATACTGATATGAAGGTTGACCTTGGGGTATGTATTGAGTCTGAGGTTGACCTTGGGGAATGTACTGTCCCGTAGGGACGTACTGTCCTTGAGGTTGGCCCGCAGGCGCAAATTTAGCACCTTGAGGTTGCCCCCCAGGAAGATATTGAGTACCTTGAGGTTGTCCCCCAAGCGAATATGAAGTACCTTGAGGTTGCCCCCCAAGCGGTAACTGACTGCCTTGAGGTTGACCTGACATCATCAGAATTTCTTCTACACTCAACTGACTATTACCACTACTTCCAGATAATAACTTTTGTTCAAAAGGATGAGTAGATGCTCCTGAAAAAGTACCAGAAATGGACTGATACCTAGCGGGAACAGACGGACCGCCGTATAAATAGGCTTCCGAAGCGGACTAGACATATATACAGGAGTAGTAAAACCTCTGGGTGGAAAGGGAAAACGAGGTGGAGAAAAACCTGACATTGAGTTGTCTAAAAATTGGTTAACGAAAGATACCAAGTAGTACTTCTAGGAGGACTGTAAAATATAGACTCACGCTCTCTTAGATTGAGAGCAGGTAGATCTTCTTCAAGGTAAGAAGCGCCTAGATCTTCTTTCGGAGCAAGCTCTTCAATAGCAATCAGACCAGAAGGAAGATTTTCGGTGATGACTCGTTCTACCCTAGGTGAACCAGGAACACTAAAAGTCGGAGTAATAGGTTCGGATATTTTAGGTTCTTCGCCTATATCACTGGCAGATGAAACACTACCAGTAAGCTCGAAAACCGCAACAGTTTCAGGATTATAACCTGTTTCTAGATTTTGGTAATCTAGATGGACTACAACAAAGACTCTCCTTCTTCAGGTGGACTTACTCTACTGCCGCCAGGAGAAGTTACAAGGATTTTCAAACCTTCGTAATGAGCTCGGACCTCTTTAGGAGGTTCACCCTGCAATCTACGAGATCGCCTCAACAAATCGTCTAGAGTAACAACTTCAGGAGACTCGCCCCAAAGTCGACGGGAGCGTCTCGGTGATTCAGCCACAGCTAAAAACTTTTAACTACTACACACGAAAACAAAATAAAATCTCAAGAGAAACCACCTAAAGTCGCTAAAGAACCAATCAAATTTGAAACATACGCCTAAAGAATCTAGGGCGTCAAACCAAACACAAACAGTAAGCTTCCGGACCAAAAACACTAGTTGGTGGTGAAATCCAACCTCTTAGGATTCAGTACAGAAATAGCGGGTGGAACAGTTACCCCGGCAACCTGCTTAATGAATAGAATGGACCAAGTTCCTCCACTTTAACCATCTCGAGTGAAGTGAACCCCCCAGAAAATCCAAGTGAGTCTAGCCGACGTCTGCTCCAGGTACAGTGGGATCTTCCCGCCACCGTCACCTTGGGTAGAATCCTAAGATTATGGCCACTAAGGTCACCAACAGCAACAAATACACCTGGGGGAATATTCTACACTCCGACAGCACGCAAGGGCAGAGTAACAAGCTCAATCCCCTTACCGGCTCCTTGACAATGGTCAATCCAAGGTTTACCGATAAGTGATCCCCTGGCTCCTCAACAATAATCTGAGGTTTACCGTTTGTAGTATGTGCGTGTCTGGCGTCATTCCCAACGAGGGAGGATTGATCCCCTCACTGGTTCGAACACAAGATCGTGCTTCTCCTTTAAGAGGAGCTTTCCCAGAGTATAAATGCAACAGCTGGATTTATCCTATAACAAGATAAGCTACTTGTTTGGTTTTATAGTCTTGGAGAGTTAATTACTCACCTACTCCAAGGCACTAGCCTGATCTATATTGGTGCTTTAGAGCCCTAGTAAAATAAAAATTTCTAAGTTAATTTTACTTTAATCATTGATTTTAATGGCTGTTCTTTAAGACAAAGGTGATGGAGATGAAACTTGATGGTGTATAGACTCGACTCCAATTCTCTAAAAAGATGCACCTAAGATGATTTACACTATTTTTCTTTTCAATGAATCCTCTAATTAAGAGAGTTGAGAGAATGCAATCATTTGATAAAAGCAACTTTCTTAATAGACAATCAAAGAAACAATCTCTTTATCTTTTCAAAGCGCACCAAACATGACCACTCATTACTTGCACGAAAAATTCCTTTCTCTTTCAAAACTTCAAATGCTACTCTAAAACAAACTTTGCAAAGGAGATCTTTTTGTATTTTCCTATTTAAATAAAGCATGTAAAACTAATCTAATCAAAATCAATTTCAAGATCTATGAAAATCTATGAAAAACTCACTCAAAAAGCAAATCAAAGGAAATTTGCCTAAATTTACCTAAAAAGTAAATCTAAGAATCAAAAGCCTACTAAGATGATTTCGGGATGTTTTACTTCGCAAAAATCAATCCAAGGACTAGTTCATGCAGAATCACAAACTAATCAAAACAAAAAATCAAACTCTTTTTGTTCTTTTTTTAAAATGAAATTCACAACTTAAATCAATAAGCTATTTTGAAATTTCGCAAAGAGACAACTTAAAGGAAGGTTGCTCATGCGGGTAGACTTTACGACTGGTCCGACCCCTAAGAAGATTGACAAAACCAGAGATATCTAAGGTTCCACAACTTCTAAATCCAAAGTCACTACAGGACCAATGCAAAAATCAAACCCTAGGGCTAGAAATTCTATGAATTTCACTAAAACTCTTGACGCTAACGAAACAAGTTCAGGTGAAGATCTCTGACAAATAACCAATGGATCTGGGCAGTAAAAAACTAATGAAAGACAAAATCTAAGGGAAAAAATGGAAATTTCTCAATTTTTGACAGGGTACGCAGGCAGCCTGTTTGCACACGTGCGTGCACGCTTTGTGTACAAAGCTGTAGTGCGTATAGGTACGCACTGTGCTTAACTCAGAGGGTGCGTACTACTCAAAAATTAAGAAAAACTAAAATCTAACTTAACTCTAAGCTAGCCCACCCAAATACACAGTCAAACAGCCAAAAACCAAAAAATAAATGACTCTTTTCAGATCAAAGTGTCACACAAAGGAAAAATCAATCACATCAATGGATTCCCCAGTGGAGTCGCCAATTTGTCATGCGGAAAGAGTTATTTTTGCGGACAAAACTAACCTCCCTAGGAGTCTAAGACTCTCTAGTGACAAACAACAAACAAGAGCAATCCTTCTCTAAACATGCATTATCCTATGAGAAACCAAGTGTTTTCCGATCCTACCTTAGGTCCAACGCTTGTTGTAGCAGTCCAGCCTTGCTGATCCAGATGAGCTCCTCCTTCACTTTAAGACCTGCATACACTAACAAAGCAAACGATTACATAACACCTGAATAATTCATAAAACAAAGCATATTCAACATATAGACCAAGGAGTATATGAAACAATTCATTAACAACAAATCATTGAGAAGAATGGACATATTTGTATTAAGGAAACAAAAAAGAAACCATTACAACCTGAGCCTTGGTGTTGTGCAAGTTCCTCCCAGGGTCCAGCAAGAGTATTTCCTCTACTTTGACAAGCTCACCCACTTCCAATATGGCAACAAGAAAGGATGGTAATCTCTCCTCACAAGTTTACAATGGAAGTCCTAATTCCAGCAGCATCTACCCTTTGGAATGTTCAGCTTTCAACCTCCCCTCCTCTGGCCCAAGGCCTGTATTTATAGTGTTCTAGAGGAAGTTATCAGTTCCAACATCAATGGGATACTCCCTCTTTTGGATGGGGTAGCTCCTCTCTTGATGGGATAAGCTCCTCTATCATAGGGGTGCATGAACCATCTGGAGGCGCTCAATACACGTCAAAAACTCTTCTAGAAGGCTCTAGAAGTGACCACAAGTAACTTTTAAAAGATGAAACTCGCGCCTTTTGACCTTTACAGGGGTACGCACCCAACCTTTGGCTTACAGAGCGTACAAGTACGCAGGTACAGTGTGTTTGGAGTGCGTACACACAGGCAAGGTAGAGAGAACCTGCGTACCCAGAGATAAACATGTTTTTAAGTGACTGTCTCTCTTTTTGAAGTTTGACATGAAGAGCAGAGGTATGAGGCTTGACAAGGAGGATAATATGACTATTGATGGAGCCATATTAACTGTAGATAGTCATGGTGACAAATTTCAGTGTAACAGCTACGAAAGGCAACTATTGATTCAGGTTAGGTGAAGCATACCCAGGATAAGATGGGATTGCCTGAGCACTGGGTCTTTGCATACCAGAATAATGTATCTGATGTTGGTAACTTTGATAAGGTTGTTGGACATAACCAGTATAGTGTGGTTGTTGATAATAGTTTTTAAAATGCATTTTTCCATGACTTACAAAGCCTTATTACTTAGGTCCTCAGTAGGTTTTCTGGAATTGCTGTTGTTGGTATTGTACTAGCCATGGTTGTTGGACTATTTGATGTTGCCCAATACTGGAATATTGAGCAAGATGTGGAATGATAATACTTGTTTGAGCCTGAGTCATTCTAGGTAAAGAAGCACTAACCTGATGTTGTGATTGAGCCATAGAGACAAGAGGCTGTTGTGTTGCAACCTGAGAGACTTGAGGTTGACATACAATAGGTAGTGCTTTTACTTACGACACTGTCACAATAACACGTGTAGTCAGAATATTTGATACAGGTTGGGTCAGTTGCATTGAATATACCACCCTTACTTGTTGAGGTAGTATTGATACCCAATCGCTAGATGTAATTCCCGTTTGGCCTGAATTTTGTTCTGAACTTTCATATGGTTTTTGTTTAGGAGGGAACAATGAAAAGGAATACCGCCCTCCATATGGTGGCAGTCTAGTGTTCAAAGGGTATATCAGTCCTTGAAGACTGGTTTACCGAAATTTATACAAGCATGCAGGATCAATTTGCTGATTTTCAACATAAGAAATACCAGATGGGATTCTAGCTGAATAAACAGGAGCAGACCATGTCATCACAACAGTCCCTGAGTGGACTCTAGCGAGTGATTGATAACTAGCTGGGACAGATGGTATACCAGAAAACATTGTAGGAATAGCAGTAGGAAGTTCCGCTATAGCTATATTAGATGACACAGTGCTAGATGTTGATGGTTTCTTAGACATGTTTAGTCTATCCAAAAGATTTCCTAGCGATTCGACAAGAACTTCCAATGAAGGATAATTAAAAGAACTAACTTCAGGAGTGGAAGGATACAGATGAATCCCAATCCCAAAATGTAATGGGGTATTGGATGAAGTATCTTCTACTATCTCCTCTATAGCAATCAGTCCAGGTGGAAAAGGTAGACCGTCAGGTCCGTAAAATATTTCTAGAGCCAAAGAAGGTATAGCTTCTACAGTGACAGATACCGGAGGGGTGACACCTTCTGATTTCTAGAACTCAACTTCTAGATGTTTAGGTGAGTGAACTTCAATCTCTGGAGCTTTTTTAGGTATAGAAGTGTCTATCGTTACACTAGGATCAATTCTAATGTCCTCTTGTAACTGCTTAACTTATTCTCTAAGGGTAGATATACTAGAAATGATCGAAGTAACTATAGTCTCTGACAATGTTGAAAGAAAAGTTCTAAATAAACCAAATGAATTGGACTCAGTTAAAAGAGACCGTTTTGCCTGGAATGGTTTCGTTTTCAGAGTCAAAGATGGTTGACTTGCTAGTCTCCGCGAATGACGGGGTTTTGATTGACTTTCTTCCACGATTTTGGATTACTTGATCAACTCAAAGTTAAAGGGAAAAATGTTATTTCGAATTAAATAAATTTTAATGATGCTTTGACACAACTTTTCCTTTTCAATTTTTAAGAGTCGAGAAAAAGCTAAAGATGACTCTAGTCCCCTTTGATTTTTAATGAGCCTAAAGTGACAAGTGCTCAGATGGACCTTTTCTTTTAAGAAGTAAAAAAGGAACGAAAGTGACTACTCTGGAAATCTAGACAGAGGGATTACCAAACCAATCACAAAATTACAATATACACCTTGGTGATAAATTAAAGAGAAATTACCAAGGACTTATGTATGGTAGTCAATCTTCCCAAATGCTATGTCTAGTGCATTGTGATTGATAGGGTGGCAAACACGGCTTCCTATGGATAAAGGATATAAGCCTATTGTGGTCTCCCAATATATACGCGATAGTATGGGGAGCACAAGTCCGAGCTAGCACTTGTCGTATCAAAGAGGAGGAATCACCCAACCTTCAATGAAAATGATGGTTACTAGATTTTATGACGCCGGAACGTGTCTCTAGCCTGGACCTCTAGATGTGTTGCATTAGGTTCCAAAGTGTTGTTAGGTTCATTAAGATTTATTTTAGAGTTGATATTATTTAAAAGTTTGTATTTCAATGGTTCACCACATGATGTTGATTTGAAATTCCTAAAAATGCAATCTACAGTGATAAACAGTCGTTGTTTATTTTGATCAATGAAAATCCTAGCTAGTAGGGAAAGAAAATTGTGATTCTTTCAAACAAAGAGCAAAGGGCACACACTAAATGCACTTTTCCTAAATCACTCTCCGCACATAGTCTAAATGCAAATGCAAATGCATGTATTTTTTCTTCATTCCCCTTAATGTGAAAATTTCCAAAAAGGAAAACTAAGTATAGCAAGGATCTGAAATATTTATTTCAAAGCGACATTTCGACAATTTATTTTTTCAAAATAGAAAGGAAGACTAAATGACACTTTTCAATTTCAAATAGAAAATTCTTTCAAGACTTTGAATAACAACAAATAAAATCAAGTACATGACAAAAAGTTCAATTGACTATTCGGAGAAGGAAGACTTTACGACACTTCTCTTTTTTGACACAAAACGACAGTTACGACACTTTTTGTAGCAAAACAACAAATCAATTTAAGCATCTTTTTGACAAAGGATTGTAAATGATGGACAAATACATAAAAACATTTACTAATCCTAATCAATGGAGGCTGATATATGTAATGCAAGTAGCCTTCAATAATGAGGTATTGTTCATAAGCAGCAAAAACAACTAAACCAAATTGAAAACAAAGACAAAAACCCCAAATTCCAAGAAGTGAAATAGGCTCAGTCAGTCATCACACCTGGGCTTCACAGAAACAAGTATGAATAGCACCTGCTACACTCAAGAAGTGTGATGCATACTTTTTGACAGTGATAGATAGTGCAATGGGCCAGGGAGAGCAACTGAGGTGGGTTTTGGCTCAAAATTGCAGTTGATTTAGTGAGTTAAGCTGAGCTATGATGGATAGTAAAGAGAAAAATACAGAGGAATGGTCTTGGGAGGTTACTGAGCTACCAAAATGGCATCTAGAATGCTTGTAAGTCAAATGTTCAATTCATAAACTAAACCGGAGATTGACTAAAGTAGCATTCATCTACTATGAAATTATAGAGAAAGAGCAGTTCGAAGGCTATCTGGCTAACTTCAGGCTCCATCTATAGTTTATAAAACAAAGAAAAATAACACACAAACACCTATTCGCTCCCTAGCAGAGTCGCCATTTTTCTTCTGGGAAAACTAGTGACTTTTCGATCGACTAGCCCTCTAGGATTGGCAACTATCCTAGAAACAAACAATCAAAGCAATTTGTGATTTCTTCTATGTATGTTAGATGTGAGAGGCAAAGGTACCAACCTGCATCCTTTTCTTGACTCCTTTCTTGATCTCTCTCCCCCTTGACAGAGATTTCAACTCCTTTCCTACTTATCCTACTTAGAGAATACTTGTAGAAAAACAACAACAAAACATACAATGGCATTCACAAATAATAACATTCACAACTACACAGTTGTATGGAAGAAAACTCAAAGAACTTTATTAAATAGAAGGGAGAATTACAACCCATATGTCTGATCCAGCATCATCCTCCCAGCATCAAAGCCCTTTTCACCTCATGAAAAGCAAGATCACACCAACAATACAATGCTCTCTCTCAACCTAAAACTATCAACACTTCTTTGCATATTACAAAATTCCAACCTCCAGATCTTTCAGATGAGGGATCCATTTATAGATGTGTTCAAGGGGGTGAGTCATCTTTGGGGTTTTGATTAGTGTCATTCCACTTGTTTTTTTTGGTTACACTTGGAGATTTCTTGGATCTCTTACTCATCCTTGGGCGAATTTAGAGAGGCAAGTGTCATAGGAGAAGTTTCGAGAAGATTCCATGAGCATCCACTTAGCAAACTGTCTTTGACATTTGTCCATCCTCGCTCATCACAACCTACATAAGGCCTCTTCAGTCTGCATCACACTTGGCTAGTGTAGGAGTCAGTATGCATCACACCTTGACAGTGGATTAATCAGTATGGTCCCATTTTGGCCAGTTCTGGATGGTTTTTTAGGTAGAACTTTTGGGGAATGATGTAATCAGTTGACCATGATCCTTTAAGATATGAAACAACACTTTTATGAGTTAAAGAGTCCTAGTTTACTGACATATAAGATTGGGGTTGAAGTGCCCAAATATGTCTATAACATTTCCTAGATAGAGTGTTGAAGTCGATAGGAAGATACCTGTCGAAAGGTAGGCAATAATGTGTCCTACATCAATCAACACGAAATGGGATAAGAATGATTTGTTTTTTGAGGAATCTTTGAGTATTGGGCCTAAATGATAGAGGGTGTGATGAAAGGATATGCTTGATGGGTTGATGGAGGAAACAAAAGGTTAACACTTCAATAATAGAAGGCACGACAACAGTTTTAACCATGCTGCACTAGACTCATGAACACCAAAGAGTGTTAGGATATAGATATGCAAGAACATCGGGGTATTTAGGCTAAAACTCATAGGATGGTAGGATTCATATTGAGAGGCCGTCATAAGGAAGGCTTATCTAAGGGAGTGCCATGTTCAAGGGAATGACTGCTGCCAAACCACGCTTCCTAATACTGAATACAGTTGTATTGTGTACATTCCCTATCTGATTAGTTTAATGAGTCCATACAGGTAAACTCATTGATATTTTCATGTTTTAAGAGTCTGAAAAAGGACCACAAAAAGAGTGACTCTATGCCTTATCTGATTATTTTAATGAGTCCAAATAGGCAAAATTGTCGATCTTTTCATGTTTTGAGAGTCTAAAAAGGATCTTGAAAAGAGCGACTCTATATCTTGTTTGTTTATTTTAATGAGTCCAGATGAGACAACTCAGTGGTGTTTTCATATTTAAAGAGTCTAAAAAGATCGTAAAGAATGACTCCAGGGTGGTCCCTTTGTCATAGTTGTTAACCGGGTGTGAGAATAGGTTAATAGTATACCCGGATCAGTCATTTTTCTGTGAGTTAATCTATCTACTCCGGATAAGGAGAAACCTATGTTCAATAGATGTTGACCTCATTTTGTTATGAGTATGAGGAGACGGACTAAACTTATTTTTCATCATGAATTTTTAATGAGTCACAAGAAGATAAACTCAATACCTTCATCAAATTTTAATGAGTCAAATGAGGAAAACTCAAGGTATCATTTTCAGTTTATTGAGTAAGGAAAAAGAGGTAAAATAACTGCTTATTCCTTCTTCATAGATTTAACGAACCTGATGAAGGGGAAAAACTCGAGGATTTTTCGATTTAAGAGCGAGAAACGGTCCCATAAAAGCAAGTTCTCTTGTTGCTGCCATAGATGTTTTAACGAGCTCGGTGACAAAAACTCGAGATTTTTTAGCTTAATGAGTGAAAAAAGTACCTAAAATAATGCTCGGGTCATCTTTATAAATGTTTAATGAGCCTAAAGAAAAAATTCGAGATTTTTTCAGTTTTATGAGCGAGAAAAATGTGCCTAAAAAGAATGCTCTAATGATCATTTTCAGTCTAATGAGATAGAAAAAGAGCAAAAACGATTTTCTCGGACCATCGTCGTATGTGTTTACTGAGCCCAACGATGACAAACTTAGGGATCTTTCAGCTTAAGAGCGAGAAAACATCCCATGAAAGGACATGCTCATATCTTCTTTGTAGTAGTTTAATGTTCCCAAAGAAGGAGACTCGAGGTTTTTCAGATTAACAAGCAAGAAAAATACCATAAAAAGAATGCTCACTCTTCTTCGTTTTAGTTTAATGAGCCTGAAGAAGGAGACTCAAGGTTTTCTAGATTAAAGAGTAAGAAAAATACCATAAAAGCAATTCTTGATCTTCTTCGTGGTAGTTTAACAAGCTCGAATAAGGGGACTCGAGGATTTTTTGGATTAACTAGCAAGAAAAATACCATAGAAAGAATGCTTGATTTCCTTTGTGGTAATTTAACGAGCCTGAAGAAGGAGACTCATGGATTTCTTGGATTAACGAGCAAGAAAAATACCATAAAAAGAATTCTTGATCTCTTCGTGGTAGTTTAATGAACCCAAAGAAGGAGACTCAAGGATTTTTTGGATTAACGAGCAACAAAAATACCATAAAACGAATCCTCGATCTTCTTTGTGGTAGTTTAATGAGCCCGAAGAAGGAGACTCAAGGCTTTTTGGGATTAACAAGCAAAAAAAATACCATAAAAAGAATGATCGGTCTTTCTTGATCTCATGCTTGACAATAGAAGGGTCTATAACATAAATTTCCTCATAAGACCAAGGAAAAACATCGTGGAAGTCCTTAAAAGGGTAGGTGAAGCTCACAATTTCCTCAAGATTGCAATTAGCTCCAATCTATATGTTTTCCACGATGCTTCTCATGACTGAAATATCAATGAGCAATGTCTTTGAAAGATTGCCCATGTTCCCCTCTGAGTCCAATGTTTGGATAGTCGTGTATGGTGAGGAAATGATTTCAAGTGTGTCAGATGAAAATATTTGAAGAGGCATCGTGTCAAAATCATATATCAAAACATGATGCTATGAGTCCTCCTAAGGTCGCTCTTCTAAACTCATGATGTCTCTAATAGGTTCGTCCTTATGTAGGATTTGATTGAGGGGATCGAAAGAAGGAGAAGTTATGGGAGGGGCGGTGGTACCATTGGCCATGACCAAAGTGATTGGAGGCTTGGATGCAGATTGAATGGCGTAGTAGGCCAATTCAGCTGGTGACAATGACATTTTTTCTCCGTAAGTGTCAATGTCTGAAGGGGTCGTTAGGATCCAAGGATCGGTCAGTTCGTGAGGAATGGATGAAACCATAGAGACCGTCTGTGGAACCGCAAGTAGAAGAAGAGGGAAACAACCCATCAGGGAAGAGCCCTTCAATAGACCAGTACTGATACTGATGTAAGATTCAGGTACATCACTCACTAAGGGTACAGATCTGCTAGGTAATGGGGAGTAATCTGGGGTGCAAAAGGACTGTTGGTCTACTGTGAGTATCTTTCCATCTAAGGGAAATAGGATGATACGGAAGACCGAAGACACAATGGCACTCATGGAATAAGTCCAATTGTGGCCAAATGTAGATTATAGTTGACTTTATGATCCACGACTTCGATATCCACCGTTACAATTCTCCCACTTAGAATGATGGGGTAGTTGGAAAGGTAACCTTTTGGGATGAAAGTGTTGTTGTCGAAAGATTTAAGGAAATAGGGTTGGAGGACCTAAAGTGAGAAAAAATGAAGCCAACATGACACAAGTAGAAGCACCTTCGTCGATGACAGTTCTATGTATACCTTTACCTTTCGAAAAGATTTGCGCCTAAAATGCAAGCTGGTGGGAAAGGGGAGGTTTACAGTTTTCCATGTTGAAATTTGCAAGCATGGAATCCTGTGGGTCGATACCACCAATAGCCAAAATCAAAGACTTCCTTTGTGCTAGACATGTTTGTAATACTTCGAGTGCCAACATAGCCGTGTTGGGTTGTGTTATATTCTTTCCATGACTAGCCCATGTAATTAACCGAGGGGTTAGAGGGGGGGCAGAGCCCACTCTTCATTGTGCCAATTGTGTAGTGGCAGGGGGTCACATGGGGTTTGAGGCATACCTATCACTACACTTTATGGGGTTTGGGGCATCACCCCTGAAAATTTTGGCTTTGGAACCTATGTTAGGTTGGGCAGACCCACCTATGGTTTTGTGCATGATTTTCACACATGTTTTTTGGACATGATGGTTTTCGGTCCATGGTTTTGGACGCAATGGTTTTCGGTCCATGGTATTGGATGCTTCGGCATGTATAAATATGTATTGTAACATTGAAAGGAACATAATGAAAAATCAAGCTGGTAGTCCTTGTTTTAAGATCTAGGGGAAATATCTATGTATATGTGTTTTATGTGTTATGTTCTCACATTGTTTATTTTATGTGTTTTAGAATTCATATGTAGGTAATTTCTATATGGGGTTGAAACCTACATTTGGTATCAGAGCTATTTTGGCTTCAAGGGGATGCCTTTGTTGCTGAGGGGTTTTTCTTGGGCTTGTGGTAGACCCTATTCAGTGGGAGATCTGTGAGATTGATTATGGTGGTAAAAGAAGATGCCAAGCAGTGGAAAGATAGAGATCGAGAAATTTAATGGTCAAAGTTTTGAGTTGTGGAAACTCAAGATGGAGGATCTGTTGGTGGATAAAGATCAATTGATCATGGTAGATCCAGGTACTAAACCAATGGGAGTGCTCGATGAAGAATGGAAGAAGTTGGATCAGAAGGCAAAAAGCACAATGCAATTGTGTGTCTCAGATTTAGTATTGTTGAATGTATCAGGGGAAGCTATGGTGAAGGCTTTGTGGGACAAGTTAGGGACTTTGTACCAATCTAAGTCTCTGGTGAATAAACTGTTCTTACGAAAAAAGTTGTATAACCTGAGGATGAAAGATAGAGACTCAGTGACAAAGCATCTGAATGCATTTAATACTGTGGTAAGTCAATTAGCATATTTTTATATTAAAATTTCATATGAAAATAAGTGCATCAATTTGTTGTGTTCTCTACCAGATTTGTGGGATAGTTTGGTTATTGAATAGGTAGCAATGCAACAGCCTTAAAGTTTGATGAAATAGTCTCATATTTGCTGACGGAGAAGATGAGATGGAAAAATATGGAGAGCCAGAATGGTGATTCCTTGTCTGTACGAGGACTGTCCTAGAACAGACACAAAAATAAGTCATCGAGTGGGAGATCTAAATCTAGAGGGAGATCTAAATCTCTAGGAAAACTTGCAAAGCTGGTGTGCTGAAAATGCAGAAAAGAAGGGCACTACAAAAGGGATTGTAAATCTAAAGCTCCTGATAAAGGAAAGGGATCTAATGATGCTCCTTCTACAGAGGCAAAAACTACCTCAAATGAAGGTGGGGATGTGTACTTGGATTCTTCAAGTACACATGTAGATCATGAGGCATGGTTGATTGACTTAGATGCATCCTTTCACTTCACTCCCCATAGAGAGTGGTTTTCTGAGTATGAGAAATATGATAGTGGTGATGTCTTCTTAGAGGATGATAGGAAGGCTAGAATCATTGGTCGAGGAAAATTAAAGTTGAAGTTACAAGGTGGAAGGGTTAGAACACTTTCAGGAGTTTTGCATATTCCTGCATTGGCCAGAAGTATTATTTCTGTAAGCAAGCTGGATGATACAGGTGTAAAGAGAGTGTTCGATAAAGATACCTACAAGATGGTTCGGGTAGCACTGTTGTTGATGGGTGCAACAGCTCTGTGGTTCCTGAAAATGGAGCTGAAAATCTAGTGGTCTCTGGAGAGAAGACCATGTTGTTACATCAAAGGCTTGGACATATTGGAGAGAAGGGCCTTCAAATACTTCATGGTAAAGGTATGGTAGAAGGTATGAGCAATAGCTCTCTAGGTTTTGATTTCTATGAAAATTGTGTATACGGGAAGAAGAATCGTGTGAGTTTCCCCTCTAGTAGTAAGAGGGCAAAACAAATATTAGAGCTTGTGCATAGTGATGTGTTTGGACCTGTGAAGGTTCCATCACTAGGTAAGTCTATGTACTATGTATCATTTATAGATGACTTCTCGAGGAATACATGGATATATTTCCTTAAGAAGAAATTTGAAGTCTTTGACAGGTTTAAAGAATTTAAGGCTCTCATGGAAAATCAGATAGAGAAGAAGATAAAGTGCTGAGGATAGATAATGGTGGAGAGTTTTGTAGCAAGGAATTTGAAGAATTCTGTAAGAAGTGTGGTATAGCACAGCAAAAGACTACTCCATATACACCTCAGCAAAATGGAGTTGCAGAAAGAATGAAGAAGATGTTGATGGAAAGGCCAATAATCATGCTCAGTGGTGCCGGGTTAGGATAGGAATTTTGGGTAGAGGTGGTGGAGACAGCATGTTACCTGGTCAACAGATCACCTTCTTCAGCATTGCAGGATAAGACTCTACAAGAGGTATGGATAGGTAAGAAACACTCTATTTCACATATGAGGGTATTTGGATGTGATTCATATGTACATTTTCCAAAGGAGAAAAGAAGCAAGGTGGATAGTAAATCTGAAAAGTGCATCTTTATTGGTTATAAGGATGGTTTAAAGGGCTATAAGTTTTGAAACCCAGTAACAAGGAAGGTTGTGTACAATCAAGATGTGGTGTTTAGAGAGATAAAAGATGTTATTAAACATGAAGTCCAACGAAAGGAACCTGAGAAGATAGAGTTTGAGCTAAATGAGGAAGAATCAGACTCTACAGTAGCAGAAGACAAAGAGCCACAAACTCCGGGTGTGAGAAGATCAGTTTAAGAAAGAAGGCATCCATAAAGGTATAGTCCATCTGATTTCTATTCAAATTTTTCTTTATCTATTACTGATGATGATCCCAGAAAAATGAAGGAAGCAGTAGATTCAGAGGATGGAAAACTCTGGAAAGAGGTCATGGTTGATGAAATGGCATCATTGCACAAAAATGAGGCTTGAGATCTCTTGGAGCTGCCAGTTGGAAGGATACCCATTGGCAGAAAATGGGTGTTCAAGAAGAAGACAAATGCAGAAGGAATAATCCAAATTAGATCCATCAAGAATTGTCAAAGAACTATGACTGTATCAGGTCGGGACAAATCTCTAAGAAATTCCAAAACAACGATAAAAAACACCCTGAACTAGTGACAATGGCGCCAGCATAGAATGACAAAGACCTCAGTCAAAGCACATTGACCGAGGCCCATGGAGACTGTGCGAGAGGTCAAAGTAGCACCTGGGAGGCCTAAATTGGGAAAATAAAGAGGTTTTTGATTTGCGATTAGTGCTTAAATGTGCTGGGCGAACAAGGCTATAATGAAGGAAAATCCCGAGCATTTGGTCATGTGGGGGAACTAGAGAACCGAGGGTGGAAAAGCAAAAAGCACTAACGTACAAAGGTGGGACCCATGCTTTGGAAAACTAGTGGTATGGATCAGGGTGCCCATAAATAGTAAGAGGTTTTGGACGAGAGCAGGGTGATTCCATACATCGATTGACGTGTGGCAAGCGGAGGTGAGAGAATATCGCCATTGATCATGCACTATCAGTCGAGCAAGTCAACCATGCGGGATGTGCATATGGCATTAGATCTGCAGGCCCCAGATCGGACGACTGAGATCGAGCCTAACGGGGGGGAAGTAGAATCGATGAAGGAATGAGCCACGTTTTAGAAGGATTTGGAATGTGTTTGACCGTCATGGTGGAGGAAGAATGCATCCATGATGTAACTGAAGAAACGAACCGACAAAGCAGGTTGGCACAATTTAGAGGAGGACATGTGGTCACTCCCTGAGCGTTCATGATGACGCCAAACAAGGAACTCCAAGCGTAGTTTCAGAAGGTGATTCGACAGAGGTAGAAGAGGAACTGAACAAGCATTGGAATAAATGGCTAAAATCCATGAACAGAGATAGAATACACAGTTGGAGTCAGTCAGAGTGAACCCTAAGAGGAGGACTAAACACTGAGAGACAAAAACCAGAGAAGAAGGTAGTAAAGCAAAAGCAAAAAGAGACAAAGGTCTGAGCTGACCAGCAGCAGCATCAAGCACCAGAGAGCTTGAGAGATTCAAGCCATCCCATAGAGGAATCTGTCTAGACTAAGCACCCCATTTTCTTCTTTCCACTGAAGACCAGAAGGTCACAAAGCTGGTAGGAAGAAGAAGAGTTTGTGTACTCCAGTGGCTTGGGGAATCCAAGAACCACCCTGCTAAGCAAAACCTGCTTTAGGAGAACTCACATTAAGTCCCTATATTGTAATTCTTTGCTTAAAGGCACAATAAAACAAGGCCACCACTGAAAGCTAGATCGGAGATGCAGCCCTAGAGAATAAGGTGAACTCCTTATTAATTTCTTGTGTTGTTGTATTTGCTTATTGTATTTCTCTACTATCTTTCCATTCAATTGTCTGTGTATTGGCAATTTGATTGATTCATTGGTTAAATAACATAGGCATACACCAACATATGAGTCTGTAATACCTTCATTTAATAAATCTTTAACTGAGGTCACTCATAGGGTGAGTATCAGATCAAGTGGTATCAGAGCTCTAGGCTATAAGGTTAGACATGCTTTTGTTGGTTTACCTGTTGAGTGCTCACTAGATCAAAGCTCAAATTAGGAGAAGGAGAGTTGGTTGAAACTAATCCTAAAATTGGGAGAGTCTATCCTCAGAAGACAATGTCAGATTAAGGTTCTATGGGGCTGGACCCTCAATTCATAGAGAGTTTCCTAGCTATAAAGTCTATGGTAGAAGAAATGTATAGGGACTTTAGAAAGCATAAGGATGAAGATTCATCGAGTTCTAAACAAGGTAAAGAAGAAGATGAGTCTCATTCCCATAACCACTCAAAAGGAAAAGGGAAAGAGGAAAGCTTTCTCACACCTCCTAATAGCCCTATGCATAATAAGAAAGCATCTCCGATCAAGCTAGATGTTAAATTTTATTTCCCTATATATGATGGAGAGATAAATGTTGAAAAATTGTATAATTGGATTAGACAAAGTGATGTGTATTAAAGAGTGCAAAACATCGACTAAGACAAGAGCAAAATTCAGCTGGCAAGCCTACTCCTAGGAGGCACTGCCTTGGATTGGTGGGAAGCTAGAACCCCAGCTGACATCAAAAGACATGGGAAGACTATCTATTTCTGGAGTGACTTTGTTTCTGCAATCAAGAAGTAGTTCTATCCATTGGCCTACATGAAGCAAGCCATGATGAGTTGGCAAACTCTTTGGCAGTTGAAAGGGCAAAGGGTGCAAGGGTATACTCAAGAATTTAGAAAGAGAGAATTGATTCTAGGGATCTCGTTAGACTCATTAGAGACTCTTTTGAAGTACATTGGTGGTCTACATAGCTACATGAGGCATACCATCCTCACGTTTAATCCCACTAGTATAGATGAGGTATATGTACAAGCTACTCATCTAGAAGCTAGAGGGAAGAATGGAAATCCAGAAGTTGGGGGACCATCCCAACCCATTGTAAGCAAGAGCAAGGAAAAAAGAAAGCAAAAGTGGAAAGAAAGGAAGGATAACACTACACAGAAAGACAAAGCTTCATGCACTCACTGTAAAAAGGAGGGGCATGATGATGAGCACTATTGGATTCTGCATCCAGAGTTGAGACCTAGGAAGACCGAGGGCAAGAAGAAGAAGACTACTACAACTATTCAGAAATATTTAAGGTTAGACTCGGGAGATGAAACAATCATTGCAACCACAGGAATAAAAGGTAAGAATTCTGAAGCATCTACTAGTAGTTATGATCAAACTATTATTGATGAAGGACATGAGAGAAAAAGACATAAGCTTTTCCATATTCGAGTTATTTCCAAACATCAAAAGATTGATACTTTATTTGATAGTGGCTCACAAGTAAATTTGATTTCTGAAGAAATTGTAAAGAAATTAGGATTAGAAACTACACCTCACAAGAAACGATACCCATTAGGATGGTTAAATGATAAAGCACAACTACAAGTGACTAGACAATGCAAGCTCAAGTTTTCTTTTGGGTCAGCATTTGTAGATGTGGTTTAATTAGACATAATTCCTTTGGATATATGTGGAATTGTTTTAGGAAGTCCTTACTTGTATGATAGAAAAGCTATTTTCTATAGAGCTGAGAACAAGTATCTACTTGTTAATTATGGAATCAAATACTTTGTAAGAGCTCACAAGCTCAAGAATAATTATACTCATAAATTCTGGGTAGATGAAAAGAATGATAAATTCACGCAAACAATTCTTACTAATGGTTGTAAAGGAAAAGAAACTTGATAAAACCAATGTATTTGAGGGTTGTTATGCTTAGCAGAAAGCTGATATAGAAAACATTGTTTCAAAAGTATGATGTCCTGTTTCAGGAACCTAAAGGTCTACCACCCAAAAAGGAAATAGTACATGATATTATTTTGTAGCAAGATGTTCCATTTCCTAACATTGGAATGTACAGGTTGTTTGCTTTAGAGAATGCTGAAATCAAGAAACATGTTAAGGAGTTGCTCGAGAAGGGATTCATCAGGCCTAGCACATCACCATGTGGGTCACCAATCATTTTGGTGAGAAAGAAAGATGGCTTGTGGAGAATGTGCATTGACTACCGAGCACTGAATAATATAACAATAAAAAAAGTTATCCCCTTCCTCACATAGATGATCTTTTGGATCAATTGAAGGAAGCTGTTTATTTCACCAAGCTGGATTTGCACAGTGGATACCATCAGGTCAGAGTTATAGAGAAAGATGCATGGAAGAATTCTTTCAAAACAAAGAAGAGGTTGTATGAGTGGTTGGTTATGCCTTTTGACTTGACCAATTCCCTGCTACTTTCATGAGATTAATGAATGATGTACTCAGGCCTTTTCTTGATGATTTTGTTATTATGTAACTAGATGGTATTCTAATTTTCAGTAAAACGTGGGAAGAAACTTAAACCATGTTAAGTAGACATTAGATGTTTTGAAAAGAGAAAAACTTTATGTTAAACTCTCAAAATGTGAATTTGGTGAAACATCTCTAAATTATTTGGGTCATATAGTAGGGGGTGGTGAATTGAAAATAGATCCCTATAAATTGGCAGTCATTGTAAACTATCCTAAACCCAAGTCTGCTATAGAAGTGAGAAGCTTCTTAGGAGCAGCACAATATTGGAGGAAGTTCATTTCTAATTTTTCCTCAATTGTAGCTCCCTTACATGCTTTGATTGGATTGAACAAGGTGTTTCAATGGGGAAGCAAACATCAGAAAGCCTTTGACACCTTGAAAGAAAAGATTAGTATAGCACCTATACTAGCACTGCCTGATCTACAAAGACCATTTGAAATCCAAATAGATGCCAGTGACTATGAAATGGGAGCAGTGTTGACACAACACGGTAAACCCGTATGTTATCATTCTGAGACTTTTAATCCTGCAGTAGTTAACTATTCTACATATGATAAAGAATTGTATGCATTAGTTCATAGTGTGAAAAAGTGGAAACATTACTTAATGGGCAAAGAGACAATAATTCATACTAATCATCAACCACTTCAATATCTACACTCCCAAACTAAGTCGTAGCAATCAAGACACTACAGATGGATGGGTTTTCTACAATAGTTTCATTTGGTCATCAGACATAAAAAGGGCATACATAAAAAAGTTGCGGACATGTTATCTAGACCCATTATAAATGCATCTACTATACTTAAGCATAATTATGTACTACATGAAAGTTACATTGAACAATATGCTCAAGATATAGACTTTAAAGATGTATATGCAACTTTGAGTTAAGGCAAAAAGGTAGAAGAATTGGACTATCATGTGAAGGACCGACTCTTATATCATTGTGGGAAACTCTGCATTCCACAAACCGAGAGAGTAAAAATGATTAGAGAGGTACACACTTCTGTGATATCAGGTCACTTTGGGGTAAGTAAAATAGTTGTACAACTGCAAAGATTTTGTTATTGGCCAAAAATGAATGAGACAGTTTCTAGATATGTAAGAGGGTGTACTATGTGTTCTAAAAGCAAGCCCAACAATAGAAAACTAGGCATGTACACTCCTTTACCAGTTCCTTCTCACCCTTGCGAGATTTTTTCCATGGATTTTGTTGGAGGGCTGCCTAAATCTAGGAAAGGTCATGATTATCTATATGTGGTTGTGGATAGGTTAAGTAAAATGTGTATTTTGATACCTTGTAATAATCAGATTACAGTTGAATAAATTGTAAAATTATTCTTTGAGCATGTATGGGTTCATTTTGGATTACCCACTTCTATTGTATTTGATCGAGACACTCGATTTGTGGGGAAGTTTTGGTCAAGTTTGTGGGAACTGATGGACACCCAACTGAAGAAAATGATATCTTTTCATCCACAAACCGATGGCAAAACAAAAGTAGTAAACATGACAGTGATCCAGTTACTTAGGGGATATTGCAGCAAACATCCTAAGCTTTGAGATGAACATTTGTGTTATGTGCAACATGCTTACAATAGAGCAAAACACTCTTCTACACAGAGATCTCCTTTTGAGACCTGTTTTGGTTTCATACCAAGGTCTCCTTTGGATTTTATCTTTGGTAAAGATACCACGGTTGATGGATGCAGTGATGTGGACAAGGAAACTAGGTTCCTTGAATAGATCCAGGAGATCCACCAGGAAGTATATGAATAGTTGGAAAAGAGCCAAGCCAAATACAAGGCTAGGCATGACAAGCATTGAATGGAGCATAGTTTTCAAGTTGGAGACGAAGTTTGGCTGTATATCAGCAAGGACATGATGCAAGGTGAAGTTAAAAAGCTAAAGCCTATCAAGTATGGACCTTTTAGAATACTTGAGAAGATTGGTGAAAATGCTTTCACCTTGATGTACCAACTTACATGCACATCTACTTAGTCGTAAATGCATATTGCTTGAGATTGTTTGAACCTTCAATGATTGAGGATCGTGAAGAGCTAAGTCAGTTTCCCTCTATTGATAACCTACTACCTTAATATCTTAATGAATTGCAGGAAGACACAGTCTTGGACAGGAAGGTGAGGACAACACATAGGGGAGATGTGGAGTACCTTAGGATTGGGCTCAAAGGTTCAAAGCCAGGCAGTGCAAAGTGGATTGAGATTGGACAAGTGAGAAAGCAATATCCTCACTTAGTCAATGCTTGAAAACCAACTTTTGGTGGTCCAAAAGCTTTTTCAATGGGAAGGCCGTGATTCGAATTGGATCCATCAAGAACTATCAGAGCACTATGACTGTATCAAGTTGGGACAAATCTCTAAAAATTTCCAAAATAGCAATCAAAAACACCCTGAACTAGTGGCAATGGCAGCCAACATGGAACAACGAGGACCTTGGTCAAAGTGCGTCAACTGAGGCCCATGGAGACTGCGCAGGAGGTCAAAGCAGCCCCTGGGAGGCCCAAATCAAGAAAATAAGGAGGTTTTTGATGCACAATTAGCACATCGTTGGGCGAACAAGGCTATAATGAAGGAAAAGCCCAAGCACTTGGTTGCATGGGGGAACCGGAGAACCGTAGGTAGAAAAGCGAAAAGTGTTAACGTTTAAAGGCGGGACCCATGCTCTGCAAAACCGATGATTTGGATCGGGGTGTCCATAAATGGTAAGAGGTTTTGGATGAGAGCGGGACAATTACATACATCAATCGACACGTGGCAAGTAGAGGTGAGAGAAGACCGCCATTTATTGCATGTTATCGGTCGAGCAAGTCAACCGTGCGGGAAGTGCATATGGTGTCGGATCTCGAGGCCCTAGATTGGACGATTGAGATCGAGCTCGACGGGGTGGAAGTAGAATCAACGAAGGAATGAGCCTTGTTTTAGAAGGATTGGGAATCTATTTTGACTACCACGGTGGAGGAAGAATGCATTGACGACATAACTAAAAAAATGAATTGATGAAGCAGGCTGGTGCCATTTAGAGGAGTACATTTGGCCACTCCCTGAGCGTTCATGATGACATCGAACAGGGAACTCCAAGCGCAACTGCAGAAGGTGAATCGACAGAGGCGGAAGAGGAACCGAACAGGCATTGGAGCAAATGGCTAAAAGCCATGAATAGAGATAGAATACACAGTTGGAGTCAATCAGAGGGAACCATGAGAGGAGGACTGAACACTGAGAGATAGAAACTAAATAAGAAGGTAGTAAAGAAAAAAACAGAAAGAGATAAAGGGCCGAGCTAACTAGTGGCAACATCGATCACTAGAGAGCTTGAGAGATTCAAGCCGTCCCATAGTGGAATATGTCTGGACTAAGCACCCCATTTGGCTCTTTCCACTAAAGACCAGAAGGTCATAGAGTTGGTAGGAAGAAGAAGAGTCTATGTACTCTAGTGGCTTGGGGAATCCAAGAACCACCCTGCCAAGCAAAAACTACTTTAGGAGAACTCACATTGAGTCCCTGTATTGTAATTCTCTGCTTAAAGGCACAATAAAAAAAGACCACCACTGAAAGCTGGACCAGAGATGTAGCCCTAGAGAATAGGGTGAACTCCTTATTAATTTCTTATGTTCTTGTATTTGCCTATTATATTTCTTTGTCGTCTTTCCATTCAATTATATGTGTATTGGCAATCTGATTGATCCGTTGCTTAAATAACATATACAAAAACCAACATATGAGTCTGTAATACCTTCATTTAATAAATCTTTAACTAGGGTCACTCATAGGGTGATTATCAGATCAAGGAAATGTGGAGAAATAAAAAGTTCAGTTGGTAGAAAAAGGTTATTCCCAGGTGCCAGGAATTGATTTTGGTGATATTTTTTCTCTTGTTGCCAAGGTAACTTCTATTAGATTACTTTTATCTGTTGCTGCTGATTTTGATTATGAGGTAGAACAGATAGATGTGAAGACAACATTTCTTCATGGAGATCTAGAGGACAAGATCTACATGAATCAACCTGAAGGTTTTATGGTGAAGGGTAAGAAAGAACTGGTATGCAAGTTAAAGAAGTCTTTGTATGGGTTAAAACAATCACCAAGGATGTGGTATCAGAAATTTGATACATTTATATGGGGACTTGGCTTCACCAGAAGTAAAGCAGATTACTGTGTGTATTTTAAATTAATTGGTGACCATGTTATTTATTTGGTATTGTATGTGGATGATATGTTGCTGGTTGGAAATGAAAAATAAATTATCCAAGATTTGAAGACCCAATTGTCCTCCAAATTCGACATGAAATATCTTGGTGTTGCAAACTATATTTTGGGCATGGAAATTAAAAGAGATCAGGCAAAGAGGAAGCTCTGGTTAAACCAGAGGAAGTGTGTCAAGACAATACTACAAAGGTGTAATATGCAGGATAGTAAACTGTTGAAGGTTCATATTCTTATAGGTGTAAAGTTATCTACTGAACAATATCCCAAGACACAAGAAGAGGAAGAGGATATGTCCCGTGTTCCATATGCAAGTGCAGTTGGTAGCTTGATGTATGCAATGGTCTATACTAGAACAGACATTGCACATGCAGTGGGATTATTGAGCAGGTTTATGTCAAAACCAGGGAAGGAGCATTGGATAGCAGTGAAGCAGGTTTTTAAGTATTTGTGTGGAACTAGTGATTATGGTTTGTGCTACCAAGGAAGACTAGGATTGGATAGAGTTTTGGATATTCAGGGCTTTGTTGATGCAGACTGGGCTAGAGATTTGGATCAAAGAAGATCTACAAGTGGGTATGTGTTTAACCTATTTGGAGGTGTAGTTAGTTGGATGAGTAAGAACCAATATGTAGTGGCAATATCAACTATAGAGGCAGAATACATGGCAGCCACTCATGCAAGCAAGGAAGCAATTTGGTTGTAAAGATTGTGTTTAAGTATGGGTTAGTACAGGGAGCTATAAGGATAGACTGTGATAGCCAAAATGCAATTTTCTTGTCAAAGAACCCTGCATACCATTCAAAGATGAAGCACATTGATGTTCAGTATCACTTTCTGAGGGATATGATAGAAGACAAAAAGGTGTTGCTGGTAAAGGTGGACACATTGAAGAATACTACAAATGCATTGACAAAATCTGTGAGCTCTGAGAAGTTCTCTTACTGTAGAGAGACAATGGACATTTCAGGGTTGGAAAAATGACTAAGCTATCTTGTGGCCCCCTATGGAAAGAAAAAAAAAAGTGGAAGATTGTTGGGTTTTGTTATATTCTTTCCACGACTAGCCCACGTAGTTAATCAGAGGGTTAGCTGGGGGGTAGAGTTCCCCCTTCGTTGCACCAATTGTGTAGCGGGGGTGGAGGGGGGGGGGTCACAGCGGGTTTGAGGCCTACCCGTAATGCCACTTTGTGGGGTCTAGGACAACGCCCTGAAAAATTTTGGTTTTGGAACCTATGTTAGGTTGGGCAGACCCACCTATGGTTTTGTGTATGATTTTTGCACATGTGTTTTGGATGCGATGGTTTTTGGTCCATGGTTTTGGATGCAATGGTTTTCGGTCCATGGTATTGGATGCTTCGACATGTATAAATATGTATTGTAACATTGAAAGGAACATAATGAAAAATCAAGCTAGTAGTCCCGGTTTTGGGATCCAGGGGAAAATCTTTGTGTATATGTGTTTTATTTGTATTGCTCTCGCATTGTTTATTTTATGTGTCTTAGAATTCGTATGCAGGTAATTTTTGTACGGGGTTAAAACCTATAAGCCGATGGTGCTTGCACCAAGTCTTCTACAATGTTTTAGTTTTGGGAGGCATGTGCAGATGTATTGTGCATTGTGCGTCGAAGTGCCCATTTAGGAGGGAAAAGCACAAGGTCAGAAACCAACCTTTTGATATTACAATTGTTGGGTAGTAGAGGGTTTTGACTTGAGGAATTTCCTCTACATGAGAGACAAGAGCTCCATAAGATTTGGCTCTTGTTTGTAGATCTACCGTTTCAAAGGTGTAAACGGTAGACGGCCCTTCACCGGCTGAAGGATGTTGGGAACCGCCATGGCCCCCTTGTGGGGGTTGGGTTTGGTTTGTAATAAGGTGTTGCTGCTATTGAGTGGGGAAAGGATTATTCAGGATAGCAGGGGTCCTTTCGGTGTCCTTTTTAGTAATGAAATCTGTACATTCTAGAAGACGTGGACACAAATATGTCATGTGGTGTTGTGTATAGATTTTACAAGGGAATCAGGTAGGTTTATCCTTTCCATTGTCATAGGGCGAAATGGCCTTATACTTTTGTTTTGCTACTTTGTTGACTGCTCCTCAGAAGGAGTAGTCCTTTTCTTATTCTTCTTGTTCTTACCACCAAGGTTTTGCATATACTACACAGAGTTTATCATGGTGGTGGGAAGAGAAATAGATTTGGTAGAGGGCTCCATTGACATCTGGGCAATGTGGCCACTGAATTGTTTTATAGTAGCCCCGAAGGTTGCACCGATAATCCCATCGGCGTGCACTCTGGGGTGCTAAGTAGTGGAAGAATTGGAGTTGCGAGGGGCATTGGGGATTACATCGTAAAGATTGCCAAACTGGGAATATATCAGATCTAAGTGTTGGGCATGACGTATGGATTGGTATTTTGTGATCGAACCACCTAAGGTGACATCCTTAGTGATTTGTGGGAGTAGGGACTTGTAGAACCAATCCACTAAGAGATAGTCCTGGAGGGGAGGTTTGACTAACCTATGCCTACGTCTCCATTCATGTATACGATCAGAGATGTGGGTGGCATTATCCTGATGTAATGAATTGAAGAGCTCTGTCCCAGTATCATATTGGATGGGTAGCTAGAAGTTCTTTAAGAATTCCATCGCTAGAGCATCGAAGGTATTTACTGATGCACATGGTAACTCAATGTACCACTTGGCTACGTTGCCAGTGAGGGTGTGGGGAAAAATACATAACCAGACACTATCATCCACCATGGAGTTAGAAACACACCAAAGATGATAGGTGGTGATATGGGTGCCCAGATCCTCCCCTTGTTTCCCATCAAACTTGGGGATGTCTGTCGGTATTTTATGCGGGATTGGTGACCAAAGTAAGTTATGATAGATGGGGTCATTTGTAAGTTTGTGCAAGTCGGGGATATCCAACATTGCTAGGAAAGGCAGAGTGTGTGCTGCCCCCAACTCAAAACAAGGCGATGACATATGACTTGAGGATCCTTGTGGTCCTCCCATCATTTGAGTCCCAATATTATACATAGGTTGTGTGGTATAGTAGTTGCCTTGGGGTATGGCCTTGTAATGTGGATTTCCATGGGGATTGTGATGTTGGGGTATAGAATTTACCCCAGGATAAGTAGTTCCCCCTTGACTCATTTGCAATTGTGAGTAGGGTGCCCCCATGGATTATTTGGGACCTCCTTGAGGATTCCCACCCACCATAGAACTAACCATATTTCCTTGATCGAAATAAGGAGTGCTCATGTCAATTAATGACTAACCATGCATGCTTAAAAACGGAGGGGAACTGTTACATTCCCAACCAATATATGCATATTGGGAGTGCCCCCAGATACTTCAATTTGGGGGTTTTAACTCTACAATGGATTCCAACCATTTTGTTGGTTGAGGGGATCCACACTAACCGTGCTATATTGATTGTTATAAGGAGCCTTGTATGTATCACTTATCGTAGGTATAGAATTTAACACTAAAGGGATGGAACCTGGCATAGGCTAGGTTCCACTCATGGAGGGTATCATGTGAGTGTTTGGACCTGAGACAAATGGGTTAGCAGGGTTCACCATCAATGGTGTGGTGGTGACTATCGACTGGGGAAGTGGTGGGGGACGAAAAGTTTCCACAAAGTTCCATGACCTGTTAGTCATCGATGTATGGAAATGTTCCAAATAAAGAAATAGGGAGCACAGGTGTCATGGGAAGTAAGAGTGGGTCCAATAGATTCCTGATTAGAGGGTTAAAGGGAGGAAGAAATCTTGTAGTAAAGAAATCCTTTAGTAAACTTGAATCATCGATTGTCCAAACAGATTCTATGTGAGATCTTGGAGACTGATTTCCCAAAGATGGGGAATCCGGTTCACTGGAGCTCAGTGGATCTTCCACAATAAGTGGAGGAAGTCCTAATAATTGTCTAGATTCACGACAAGGTATAGATGTAGCCATGGTGACCATTAATTTTTATCAATAAATTTTATCGTGATATTTGTTAAAGTCTCAATGATAACACTTGGGTGCCTAAAAAATATAAAAAATACACTAAGTGGATCAATTAGCAAATAGAGGGAAATGACCCTGTCTGATAACCACTGATTGCTAGAGATGAAACCTAGTATCACAATGAATAACAGAGAGGGCTGGCCAAATGTACAATTACAATTACTCTAGAGCTTCGCTCTAACCTCAAATTGAGGGGCCAAGTACTCTCGTGAAGATGAACACCCTCCCAAAAACTGAAGACAGAGTAGGTCTGTGTGTGTTGGGTACTAGGGTAGCTTGCCCCAGTTGCCTTGTGTAAGTCCCTAAAAGTATGGCCACTAAGGATACCTTAGATCACAGACACTACTGGGGGGACATAGTCATAGATATTATGTTGTATGGGCAGGATACCTAAGTCCCTCACTGAGCTTCGAAATCCCCGAATGGATCCCCAATACACAAAATACCCAAAGGAGTTGCAAGAAAAGGTGGGATACCTTCACTTACAGTCCAATGTTGTTTCGTATTTAGCTCTGTTTTGACCAGAGTGGTCCTGGTAGTATGAGTGCATAAGGAATTTTCTCTCTTTTAATGATACTGGTTTTGGTTTCTAATCTTGGGTAGTTTACTCACACTGCCTATCCCAAGATCCTAGCATGAACTAATGTTTGCTTGCTCTATAAAGAGTTACTGATTAATTTTAGGTAAATTTTATGTGTACTTTTTTAGTGTCTTCGGTAGGGGAGTTGACATATGAAATGTGGTAAGACTCTGACTCAAAATCATGCAAAAGGCAATGCTTAAAAAATATTCAATTCGATGAAACAAGTTGTATTATACATGTGAGAGTCTTTCACATATTCATATATGTTCCATGCATCCTAGTCATTATAAAACATGCATAACCAACAGAAATATTTCCAATGCTTTCTAACAGCTATTTGAAACCAAAATAAAGAAGATTTTAACTAGCTAAGTAGAAGAATGAATTAAAGAAATTGTTGATTTTTCTTTGATAAAAACCTTTTAAGAAAAAAAAAACTTATTTCCTCAAAAAAAAAAATTTAGGACACCGATCTTGCTAACAAAATGCAGCTGCAGATCATTTTTCAGTCCATGAGCAGGCTTCACATCCCTTTGAGTTTATAGACATAGTTGTATGTCAAGATTTTGGGGACAAATGCTCTGTAGTAGTGGCCATAGAGAGTTGCTAGGTCTACTAATGCACTGTTTGTGCAGACACAGAGCTTTATAGATATCTATTTACTCTGCTAACCTATGTTAGTGTGGGAAAAGAGTTCAAAATAGGGATTTTAGGATCATATTCAAGGTTGAATTTATGGAGGAAGAATGCAACAAGGTTTTGGTCAGTGAGAAAGGGAATGTAGAAGTATAAGGAGGTCTTAGAAGGAGGAGGAAACTGAGAACTCTCTAGGTGAACTAGGAACTAAATGTATAGTCCCCTGTGGAGTCACCAATTCAGCTATAGGATAAAATGCACAATGTATGGAGAATGGAGATACCCTCAAAGGTCTTCCCAGGACCTTTGGCAGACTATAAGATTATCTGCAGCCATCACAAAGTTACATGTATGTCCATAAACAATAACTAACTATCAAAGCAAAATAAATGGATTACCTCAAGCCTCTATGTAGATTTGCTGGAGAGCACAATGCAGCTAGGTGGAAGTCCCCTGAGCTGGCTCCAGATCAAGTCCTACACATAGAAGACACAAGCATAATCACAACATACAACCTTGATAACTAATACATGAATACATAAAAGACATCTAGTTACACATAACTAAGCTACTCATGTTGAAAGATATTGGGAAAACAAGTAAATGAATGATAGTACCAACATCACAGAGTAGACACTCCAACTACAGTTCTATATTAATGTCAGAAGAGTTATTACAACCATCTATTGCATCAGCCTTCCCTTGCCCATCCAACTTCTCTCTCTCTCTCCCTTCTTACCAACTTCTTATGCTTAGATTTGAGACTATGCTCGATAATCAGGTAAGCTATCCTTTCAAATAATCTGACCTCCATCACCATAGCCCTAGCTTTGCTTATGTATCAATTGAGTTAGGGTTGCTAAGTTCCTCCATGAGTCTCTTAAGGTAAAAGCAATGATGTTTCCATGCTTTTCAACTCTTTCCCATTTGCCTCCTTCATTAGGATTTAGAAATCCCACAAATAGGTCAATCTTGAGATGTTTCCTTGCTTTTCTGATTAGATTTAGGAGGGATATATAGATATTTATGAGTCAATTCACTCCTTTTACCTCTAGATACTCATAAGATCCACTAATGTTGTTCTCGAACTAACAACTAGAGTTAGTAGGGTCACTAACGCACCCTTAGGCTTACAGAGAAGCTTTATAAGGCATGTTTTCCATGTTTAGCCAACTTTAGTGTGGAACAAGGCTTGTGATCTTGGTCTTTGCTTCAGCTATCATGTCTTTCCCCTTTGAGCTAATGAGGGGGTCATTTTGCTGTACAAGAGTCAAACATGCATGAAATTGTCTGATTACCAATCAATAATGGAGACCGTTAAGAGATGTGAGGATGGTCACTGATAATGGTGATGGTCTCCAAGATGCACAATACGATCTAACGAGTGTGAATAATGTTTTTAGCATCGAACACTCATAGAATTGTTTAACCAGGAGACAATAATAAAAACCCCTAATCAAACACAAGGTGACCTAGCACTCATGTCTGCAAGTACCAAGGCACTAAAGTGTTTCTGGGTCTTCTTCCTAGATAGAGTGTTGAAGTTGATAGGAAGAGACTTGTTGAAAGGTAGGAAATAAGGTGTCTTACATCAGTCGACATGAAACAGGACAAGAATGATTATTTTTTGAGGAATCTTTTGAGCATTGGGTCAAGATGACAGAGGGCATGATGGTTGGCTATGCTTAATGGTGTGATGGAGGAAATAGAAGATAAAGGTTTTCCCTTTAATAATAGAAGGCACGTCAATGGTTTTAACCATGCAACACTAGGCTTATAAACACCAAAGGGTGTTAGGATAAAGAAATGCAAGAACATCGGGGTATATAGCCTAAACTCAGGATGTTAAGATTCATATTGAGAGGTCATCACAAGGAAGATTTATGGGAGTGACTGCTGCCAAAAAACTCTTTCATAATATAGAACATAATGCAATTGTATTGTCCACTTTCCCCATCGGATTAGTTTAGTGAGTCCAAACGGGTAAACTCATTGATCTTTTCATGTTTTAAGAGTTTGAAAAGGACTATAAAAAGAGCAAGTCTATGCCCTATCTGATTAGGTTAATGAGTGAAAATAGGTAAACTCGAAAATCTTTTCATTTTTTAAAATTTTTAAAGGATCATAAAAAGAGCGACTCTATTCCTTGTCTGTGTAATTTAATGATTCCATACAAGACAACTCAGTGGTCTTTTCATATTTTGAGAGTTTGAAAAGATCATAAAGATCGACTCCTAGGTGGTCCTTTTGTCATAGTTTTTAACTGGGTACGACAAAGGTTTAATAGTATACCCATAATGATTTCTTTTCCATAAGTTAATCTACTGATTCTGGATAGAGAGAAACCTATGCTCAATAGATGTTTGCTTGATTTTGTTACAAGTACAAGGAGATGGAGTAAACTCGATATTCATTGTGACGGAGTAAACTCGATATTCGTCGTGAAATTTTAATGAGTCACGCAATGAAAAAGTCAATACCTTGATCAAATTTTAATGAGTCAAATGAAGAAAACTCAAGGTATCTTTTTCATTTTAGTGAGCGAGGAAAATGAGGTAAAAGAACCACTCATTCCTTCTTTGTAGATTTAATGAGCTCGAAGAACGGAAAAAACTAGGGGATTTTTTGTTTTAAGAGCAAGAAATAGTCCTTTTAGCCCTTAGGTGTAGTGCTGCTACTTTGAAGGCTAAAGGAAGGAAATGGTTTGTTTTTCTTTCATGGAAAGGTTCCCACATAGTCTGTCACACCAATTTTCTCACTCATCCACTCCCATTCTCATTTGCTCATATCCTAACCTAACCCTCATATCCTAACAAAACCCACTTTCACCTTGGCCCTACTTAAATTAACCCATCTTTGCCTCGAAAACCTTACCTTTCTACCCATATGTGCCCTTTGCACATTTCTCAAAGACTTCTCGTATCTTCGTTTCCCACCCGCCATTGATCTTCCCATCGATCTGATAGCCTGCACTTCACCCGACTGATGTGACATGCTCGATCAATCATCACCGTTAGATCATTCCCACCATAGCTAATGGCCATCACGCATATCACTCAGGAAAAAAGTGAGAAGGATACTCACCTGATAAAGGTGGTTTCCTCTCTCTCCTTCGCTGCTACATGGCGCCAGATGAATGGAATCAGGCAAGCTCCGACCTTTACCGATGACCGCCCAATGACCGCCTGATGTAAACCATTTCGTGCTTGGGTAAAACCACTCCTGGGTGTTATCTTTCAAGCACCTCCTCCATCTGATAGCCTTTCGATCTACTCATCTAAGATCTAATGGCTTGGACTTATTCTGTTCCCACCACGACTTTAGGCCTCTGATGATTGATCTCCTCTATCCATCTCTCCCAATCCAATGGCCTTCGTTCTTGATCACCTCAGTTCATCCTCTCCCACCCAACCAACATCCTAACCATTGATCCATCCCATCCATCGGCCCATATGCCCCCGTACCCCACTTCGCATTAGTCACCCGGGGAGGAAAGTTGTTGGCTCTGTCAGTGTTGGTGACAGATGGATAGTTGAACTGAAATAATGGAATACTTGGCTAAAAGGGGAAAAGCAACAGCATGCTGCAACTGAACCAATAGAAATGGTCATGGAACATCGCTAGCATGAGTGAGCCACCTGATAGCATGGAAAAATTACCATAATTTGGTCACTGTGTTTGTTAGGAAAAGAGACCTCTGACTCATGTCTGTCTAGTTATGGCATCAAGTAGTTGGAAGCCAGAGGGGATGGGTTAAGACTTCTCAAGCGCTAGAGAGCCCGAGAGCATTATAAAAGGCCTATAAATGGTTGAAAGTTAGAAGGAATAGGGGTTCAACTTTTGGACACTATGGATACTCTATTCCTCCCAGCGTCTCATCTTCATTCCAGTAATACAAGCTTCTTTTGATGTTACATGTTCAATTACCATTTTCTCCTTTGTTCTAAGCTTGCACTTGAATAGGTTATTCAGGTTTTCTTTTGTGTCTAATGCTAGATAACTGTCATCTTATCTCTACATTGATAAATTAGATTTGCAAGCTTCATTTACTTTCTATAGCTAGCCATTCATATGTGTTTATGTATGCATCTACTAGTACAGTTAGTATTCTCCATCTATCCATTGAATCTATAAACTATTGAGCATTAACGGTCTAAAGCCTTGTCAAGCTAAGGGTGTTCATGCATGTCTGGAGTGAAAACAAAGTTGAAATAGTCATCTGACTTGATCCAAACCCCAATCCATTACAACAGTTCAAAGAACTATATTGAAGATTTATATGTTAGCAGGCATCTCTGAGCTACAGCCTAGGAGAGTTTCTTGGAGTGCTAACATAATTGGCACCATTGCCGGGGAGAGGAGACTAAAGCTCAGCTTCCCTGGGGGATGACACAGATCTATCTTTGATTATAGATAAAGTCTGGACATGTTTTGGGTTGTAATCATCTATTTGGTGACTCTATTGGAGGACAAACCTCTTGGCGAGTCCACTCCATAGTTCTGGCTCAGTTTGAGAGGCATACTAGGAGAAATCCTCAAAAGCCACAAGATGACCTAGTACCTGACCCTGAAAAGATCATCAAAGAAGGAAAGGCATTACAGAAAGGAGCATCAGGTTCAGGTAGCTCTAAATAATATTCTATATCTCTTCAAGAAAATCATGTAATAGAACAAATATATGTTGAGAGTATAGCATCTAATACTAGCAATGAAGAACTCCTTATTCTTTAGGTTCTTCTTTGGTTGTAAGCCCAAAGGAAACCTCTCCTCCTATCCATCATACTCCTTTAGTGCTGTTAGTCACTCCTAAACCCTCTATCATTCAGACTTCCAGTACCCTTATAGCCACCACAGCTATGGCAGCACCTACCAAAATGGAAAGAATCATAGCTGCTAGGTATGGACCTCTAGCACTGCCCACTCCTTTAAATGCCATGCCTACTAGAGAATATCAAAAGTATATGCCTATGTTCATTGGGACTAAAGATGTCACATCTAAGGAACATCTTGAATCATTGTATAACTATGCTAATAACCTATACATTAGTGAAGATGATGCATAGATGAGAGTCTTTGTCCAAAGTCTAGATGGAGAGGCTAGAAAATGGTTCAAATAACTGACCCCAAGGTCTATAGCAGATACTGAGGCTTTAGATGATGTATTCCTAAAGCATTGGGGAGATAATAAGGATCTACTCTACTACCACACCAAGTTAGGGAACTTAAAGAGGGAAAATGGTGAGTTGTTTTCTAATTTTAATAAGAGGTTTAATAGCATGTATAGCAAGATACTAGCTGAAGTAAAACTCACCACTACCGTTGCTAAACTCACCTATGCCAGTGCCTTTGATTCTGACTTATTCTACTGTTGAGGGAGAGACGATGTGCTACCTTAGTTGATATGCAAGATGCAGCCTTGGAAGTAGAATCAAACATCATGGCTACAGAGGAGCTTAAGGGGAATGTTGATATCGAGGAGACATAGGGGCAAACCTTCATCATCTTCAGATCCCAAGATAGATAAAATGACCAAGATGATAGAGTCATTAGCCTCTGAAATCTCCAAATTAAAGGTTGAGCAGCACCCTGGGAAAGGAAGAGTTTGTAATACCTTAGCTCCTAGAAATCCAAATCCATATAGAAGAGCTGATGAGAAGTTGCAGATTCTGTAAAGAAGAAAAGATGCCAATGAAGACCAAAGGGTGAAGACCCCTTTTCAGAATATAGTCAAGGAAGAGGAGTAGTTTGATTGAAGATGATGAGATCCATTGTATGGAAGAAAAAGGCAGTGCCTCCTTTTTTACCTTAGCTACCTATGAAAAGTTATTATTCAATGACTAGATCAGCCAAGAGTGGGATGGTGGAGCTGTTCTACAAACTAGTGATCAACACAGATATGATCTAAGGCCAAAGATGAATAATTTCAAGGAAAATATTTTTCAAAAAGTTGATGTCCTTGCAATACAACAAGCTAATAAGTAGAAATGATCGACATTTGATCCCATCATCCTCAAAGCTCCAGAACATGAGGTAAGAGGCCTTGACAAATCTCCTTCTCCTTTTAGTTTTGAATCAGAAATTCAGAAGCTAAAAATACCTATACCTCTGATTGAACTAGTGAAGAATGAGTCCTTCGAAAGATCTATCCTTGAGGCCCTTGAACCTAAAACCATCCAAGCCTCCACAGACTATGTAAATCTACAAGATGAAAAACCAATTGTTGTTCTCAGCCCACTGATTGAAAATTATGATGACATCTCCCCATCATTCTATGTCTCTTTGACTATTCATGACAAAATCCCTCACAACTGCCTTCTGGACACAGGAGCCAACCATAATCTAATGCCCAAGGCTGTCATGGATGAGTTGGGTCTTGACATTACCACGCCTTATCATGACCTGTTTTCTTTTGACTCTAGAAAAGTGAAATGTTTGGGATTAATCAAAGACTTAGCCATCACCTTGTCTCAGCTGCCCATGAAGAGCATGATGATGGATATTGTGGTAGCAGATGTAGCCCCCAAGTTTGGCATGTTGCTTTCCAGAGTTTGGATCAAGAGATTAGGTGGAACATTGCAAAATGATCTGTCTTATGCTATTTTCCCAATTTTTGGATGTGAAAGTAGGAGATTATACAGAGAAGCTCAGTTGGCTTATATCATCCCTGATGAAAAGAATCCCACTAATCATCCCATCTATGCTGTCGACACTGATTTTGGAGCATGTATTCTTTAGATTGAATAATCCTAGTTGGCCTTCATGCAGCTTAGGAAACTGGTTTTCCAGATCACAGAGGAAGAAGGCCCACAAATTTGGGACATGTTCTTTGATGGAGCTTGCTCTAAGGAAGCTGTAGGGGTAGGTGTAGTCCTTGTGTCCCCCACATGAGAAAGAATTCATTTATCTTTCAAGTTAACTTTTTAGGTCACAAATAACATAGTAGAGTACGAAGCTTTGATATTGGGCTTAAACACTGCTGAAGAAATGGGCATCAAAGGACTGAATTTGTTTGGAGATGCAGACCTTGTCATTTGGAAGGTGAAAAAAAATTTCCAAGCAAAGAATCCAAGGCTGAAAGAACACAAAGATGAGGTATGGAAGCTTAATGGTTCTTTTAATAGTTTCAGCACTTCTTACATCCCTAAAGTCAAGAGCCAGCTCGTTGATTCCCTTGTTGTGTCTGCTAGCACGTCTATCTTGCCTTTGCCTCCTAAATTGACTTATGAAGTTTATGTGAAATATAGACCATCTCTACCTGACAATGTCAAATACTGGAAAGTTTTTGAAGATGATGATGAAATTAATAGGTTTTTACAAGTCACCTATGAATTTTCTGAAATTCACATTAGCCAAGAAAATGAAATCATTGAAGAATGTAACCAGTCCAAGCTAAAGGAAGAAATTGGTCAGGATAGCATTGTTCAGCTTCCTAGTAACCAGATACCAAAAGGATTGGTGCCTCTAGAGAAGTTGTCTGATCATAATGATGTGTTGAAAATAATACTGATAGTGGGGGGTGAATTAGTTTTATAAAAATATTTTCAATTCATAAAAAAAATTATATACACAACTTCAGTTAGTGAAAACAGTGTGTATACGCTACTCTGGTGAGTGAAACTCACGTATAACTTGCACACTTATAATTTCAACTTATTCTTCAGATGTTAATCATTAATTTGTGTGTCAAAACCATATAAATAATAACTGGAAAAAATAGAGCAGACAGTCACAAAAGAACACAAGATGTAAGGTGGAAACCCAATGTGGATGAAAACCACCTGTTGCAATTTGTCTCTATCTTCTCTCAATAAGAAACTTCTTTTATAATGTTTCTGTATTGGTGCAGTCTTATACCAGTACGCAGGCTTCTACCTGTAGAAGGCTAAAACCTTCTCTCATTCTCCAGCTTCAATTGGAAGGGAGCTACAACCCCTTTAGCTATTGTACTAGTTGAGGTACTAGTACGTAGGTGTTGACCTACAGAAGGCTACAACCTTCTCTTTTCTTCCAGGGACCACGTTTCATAAATTTTCAGATTTGATCCATGAATAACATCAATCAAGTATATCTGCAACAATCAATCTCCTTTGTACAGCCCAATATAGAATCAACCAAACACTTCTCAGAATGTTGTAACCAGAAAGAAGTAACAGTAACCACACACCAAATTTGAACCCAAAACACTGCAACAGTAAACAGAAGCAGCTAAATCATATTTCATCAAACATACACTACTTCACTATGCAAAAACATGCGTACATACGCCACTGTATCAATGCCAACCAGCGTATACACTTTCTTCAGTTGCTGAACCTGTGTGTACACGCACCTATGCCACGCTGAACCTGCGTATAGATCTACAAAAGATAATTTACACTATTACTTAATCAGACATCAGTTATTCCCAGATTATCAGATTTATAGATCTAATCATGTGCCAATTATAACAGATCAAAGGTTACAAAGATACTACTATTCAAGTCATAAAATCTTGATCCATCAATAGAACTTATCCATCTTTTAGCACTCAGGTTCCTCCTTGGTTCAGATCCAGCAATGCACCATACACCAATCACTAGTATTCCAGATCTTGCTCCTCCTAAGATATTCAACACTTAGTCGATTCCCTTCCCAAATGATCTCCTTTCCTTTTCATAGTCTTAGGCCTTACTCAAACCATGGTCCAAAACCATTGAGAACCAATACTTAGGACCCAATACCTGGGTTCAACACTTTGGATGCAATACCAAGGACCAAAACCATAGGTTCAAATATGTCAGACTAAATACCATGGATCAAACATAATTTTCCCATATGTACATGCTTTTTCTTCCATGAAAGTGCGTGCATATGCATACTGGCCTTTTGATCGGTGAACCCATGTATATATGTGACTTCGCTAAGAGGAACCTGCATATACCTTATTTTCTTTCATTCTGAGAGCCTGAACTGTGATCTACCCTTTGAGTAAGTTGCCATCAAGGACAACACCTGTGCCATAGTGCCAAACCTATGTCATAATGCCAACAATCTCCCCCTTTAGACTTGATGGCAACCTCAAGTCACTCAAAGTCATTCTCCCCCTTTGACATCAAGGGAAAAGGGTTATGCTCCCCCTGAGTACATGCTGAATTTTTTGCTTTGCTATGCTATCCAAGTTCTCCCTTGACTGTAGGCAAGATCTGTAAGAAGATGTTCTGCAAGAGAAACATGACTTTATACACTATAAATGACCTTCCTACCACCAAAGACTCATGCATCGATCTCCCAACCAAATGGGAATTGACTCATCTACCCAATCAAGTGGGGATATTCCAAGACTTTATATATGACAAAGACAAGAACATTACTTCATTCATCCAAAGCATAGTGGGGAAACCAAGATAGGCCATTACATGACCTTGATAAGAAAAGAAATACATGACATAGAGATGAAATATCTACAACAAGACTAAGATAGTGATCAACAACCATCATCGGTAGCATCATTCAGACTAGCAATCACGATTTCGCTCTGCACCTACTCCTCCTGAGACCAACAACTATGAAAATTGAACCAAGATAATGCCAACAGTGCATTATTAGAAGAATATATGCTCCCCCTGAACCTGTGCCAGATGATTTCTGTTAGACCCATAACAGACTCTTTTCATCCTGAGTCTGGCCCTACTACTTTTCTTCAAACCAGAATATACGCGGCTGTACCCACAGAAACTGGCGTATGTATGTGTATTACCCACCTGAAACTCGCGTACAACCATTAACCTCTGAGAAGAGACAAGATTCAACAGTAAGATGATGCATCAACTACCCCCAACTTCTGTTTAAGGTATTCAAATGTCTCCCTGGGTAGTGGTTTGGTGAGTATATCAACAACTTGTTCCTTAGATGGAACATACTCCAATTTGACCTTTTGTTCAAACACTTGTTCCCGAAGAAAATGATACTTGATAGTTATATGCTTATTTTTTGAATGTGTGACAGGATTTTTTGAAATACTGATTGCACTTGTATTATCACAGAAAATGGAAATGGGTGGAGTACAAGTGATTGGAAGAACTTGCAATGTTTGCATCATACAAAGGAGTTGTGTGCAGCAAGATGCAGCAGCTACATATTCTGCTTCAGCTGTAGATAATGCAATGGAACTTTGTTTCTTGTTGAACCAAGATATTGATCTAGGACCTATGAATAATTCACCACCACTAGTGCTTTTCCTGTCATCCATGCTTCCTGCCCAATTTGCATCTGTATACGCATGAAGTGTTAGATCTGTACCTCTAGGATACCATAAGCCATAGTTTGAGTTCCTTGAATATATTTGAAAATTCTCTTAACTGCCTGAAGATGAGTTTCCTTTGGATTTGCCTGAAATCTTCCAACTATCCCTACTACATGCATAATGTCTCGTTGGGTACTTGTTAGATAGAGTAGACTACCAAACATGGATCTATAGGTTGGTTGATGTACAACTACTGATTCATCATTTGTGCTAAGGCTGCATCTTGTTACCATAGGGGTACATACTGGTTTCGAATTCTCCATCCCATATTTCTTCAAGATCTGCTTGAGATACTTTGTTTGTGATAGAAAAATACCATCTTTGTTTTGTTGGACTTGTAAACCAAGAAAATATGTGAGCTCACCAAGCAGAGACATTTCAAATTCTTTTTGCATCATCAAGGTAAAGTTTTGACTCATGTCTTCCTCATTGCTACCAAAAATGATATCATAAACATACACAACAAGTATTAGAAATTTATTATTGTCAATTTTTATATATAGATTGCTATCTGTTGATCCTTTTGAAAAACCTTGTTGATGAAGGTACTTATCCAACCGATAATACCAAGCCCTTGGAGCCTGTTTAAGGCCATAGATAGCCTTTTTGAGTCTGCATACAAGTTTTGGATCATTTCCAAGGATAAACCCATCTAGTTGCTCAATGTATACTTCTTCATCCAAGTCTCCATTCAGAAAGGAAGATTTCACTTCCGTCTGAAATACTTTGAACTTCTGAAAGCTAGAGAGGGCAAGGAACATTCTTAATGCCTCAAATCTAGCAGCTGGTGCAAAGTTTTCTTCAAATTCTATACCTTCTTATTGCACATATCCTTTACAGACAAATCTTACCTTGTTTCTAACCACATCTCCATTTTCATTCAACTTATTTTTGAAAATCCATTTTGTCCCTATGACATTCTTATCTTTTGTTCTAGGAACCAACTCCCAAGTGTTATTCTTTTCAATCTGTTCAAGTTCTTCCTCCATGGCCTTGACCTAGCATTCATCTTTGCATGCCCCTTTTACATTTTGTGGTTAGATGAAGGAGAGCAATGCTAGATAGCTAGAAGCTTCTGAATTTGTTCTTCTTGTTTGTACACCTGCCTCTTTCTGCCCCAAAATTTGAGTTTCTAGATGATTCTTCTGAACGTACATGGATGGAGTCTTTTCTTCTATCCTTATCTATTCTTCTGGTGCCTCATGGGTTTCTTCTTTGTCATGATTCTGATTTGAAGTTGAAGGAAAGTCCTCATCATCATCTTCGAACTCTTCAGATTTTACTTGCCTAGGAGTGTTTCCTTCTTCATCAACCACTACATCAATACTCTCAACAATTTTTCCAAGTCTTTTATTGTAACACTTATATGATTTTCTGTGGGGAGAGTAACCAAGGAGAATGCCTTCATCTGCTCTAGGTTCAAATTTTCCCAGGTTTTCATCAGTCCTTTTGATGTAGCATTTGCTTCCAAAAATTTTGAAATATTTTACCATGGGAGTCTTACCATACCAAAGTTCATGAGGCGTCTGAGTGCTATTTACCCTGATGTTTGTCTTGTTGAGAATAGTAACTGTAGCAAATGCAGCTTCACCCCAGAAGGTTGCGGGAGTTCCTGATTCATCAAGCATAGCACGAGCCATTTGTTGAACCGTTCTGTTCATCCTTTCCACTACTTCGTTTTGCTGAGGAGTCCTTACAGCAGAGAATTCCCTTCTTATTCCATGTTCTTCACAAAAATCGAAAAATTCATCCGAGGTAAATTCCCCTCCTCGATAAGATCTGGGCATTTGATTCTGCGATCTGATTTGTTTTCAGCTAAGGCTTTGAAATATTTGAACTTTTCAAAAGCTTCATGTTTATACTTCATGAGTCCTATCCAACACATCCTTGAAAAGTCGTCAATGAACAATATGAAGTACTATTCTCCTCGAGGTGAAATATTCCTAGTTGGACCACATATATCAGTATGGACAAGTTCAAGTGGCCTGCTAGCTGATCCTTCCTTTTTAGAGAAATTAGTTTTGGTTTGTTTACCAAACTAACATGATTTTCATATTGTATTGTCTAGAATTCTAATGTCTGGGAGATCACGAACCGCCTGATATTTGCATGCTTTCCTTATCTGAGAGAATATAGGATGCCCCAATATTCTGTGCCATAGCCAGTGTTCATCATTCTTGCTTAGATAGAATTGTTGTTGTCCTTCTTTGAATATGTATAAATTATTTGGAGTTCTTATGCCTTTGATTACTATTTTTCCAGTATCAATCTCACGAACAATACATCTATTTGATTTTTCTTCTTCTTCAGACATATATCCTGACTCATTGTAATCACCTTTTCCTGAGGCTTTGAATGCAACTTCTCTCCTGTCTGATGGTCCCCCTTTTTTCATTTCGTAAGCAGTTATAATTCCGTGCAGTTGGGACATGGTAAGACTCTGTAGATTCTGATTTTCGTCTATGGTAGAAACTTTTGAATCAAACTTAGGAGACAAAGATCTTAGAACCTTTTCAACCAAAACAACTTCTTTTATTTCTTCACCCAAGTTTTTCATACAATTTACAATCTCATCTATACGTAGGAAATAGTTAGCCACACTTTCACCATTGTGCATTCTGAGACTTTCATATTGAATTCTAAGAGTTTGTAGTTTTGCTCGTTTTACTTGATCATCTCCTTCATAGCTTAGAACGATCTTGTCCCATATTTCTTTTGCGCTTTTGAGCTACATAACCTTAACGAATTCTGATTGAGATAGACTCCCCAATAGAGTATTGACAGCCTTTGCATTTGTTTCATACTGCTTCTTACCAGCCATATCTGTAGGAGTTGCTGATGGAAATGTGTATCCTGTTTCCACAATATCCAAAGCTTTTGTACCAAGATATTGAAGATAGGATGTGATTCTTACCTTCCAGTAGAAGAAGTTGCTCCCATCAAAAATTGGTGGCCTGATGGATGCCTCTCTCTCGTAGTTGCTCATGATGATAGATCTTCCTTCAAGCGGTCAAGCTTCTTCTGAAGGACCTGCTCTGATACCAATTGTTGAAAATAATACTGGGAGGTGGGGGATGAATTAGTATTATAAAAATCTTTTCAATTCACACAAAAATTTGTATACACAACTTCAGTTAGTGAAAAAGCATGTATACACTACTTTGGTGAATGAAACTTGTGTATAACTTGCATACTTATAATTTCAATTTATTCTTTAGATGTTGATCATTAATCTGTGTGTCAGAACCATATAAATAGTAACCAGAAAAAATAGAGCAGGCAGTCACACAAAAGAACACAAGATGTAAGGTGGAAACCCAATGTGGGTGAAAACCACCTACTGCAATTTGTCTCTATCTTTTTCAATAAGAAACTTCTTTTACAATGTTTTTGTATTGGTGCAGTCTCATACCAGTACACAGGCTGCTACCTACAAAAGGCTACAACCTTCTCTTGTTCTCCAGCTTCACCTTGAAGGGAGCTACAACCCCCTTAGCTCTTGTACTAGCTGAGGTACTAGTACGTAGGTGCTGACCTACAGAAGACTACAACCTTCTATTTTCTTCCAGGGACCACGTTTCATAAATTGTTGGACTGGATCCATGAATAACATCAATCAAGTATATCTGCAACAATCAATCTCCTTTGTACAACCCAATATAGATTCAACCAAACACTTCTCAGAATGTTGTAACCAGAAAGCAGTAAAAGTAACCAGACACCAACTCTGAACCCAGAGCACTGCAGCAATAAACAGAAGTAGCTAAAGCATATTTCATCAAACGTATGCTACTTCACTATGCAAAAACTTGTGTACATACGCAATTGTATCAGTGCCAACTAGTGTATACACTTTCTTCAGTTGTTGAACCTGCGTGTATATGCACCTATGCCGCACTGAACCTGCGTATAGATCTATAAAAGATAATTTACCCTATTACTTAATCAGACATCAGTTATACCCAGATTATTAGATTTATAGATCTAATCATGCGCTAATTATAACAGATCAAATGTTACAAAGATACTACTATTCAAGTCATAAAATCTTGATCCATCAATAGAACTTATCCATCTTTTAACGCTCAGTTCCTCCTTGGTTCAGATACAACAATGCACCATACACCAATCACTAGTATTCCAGATCTTTCTCCTCTGAAGATATTCAACACTTAGTCAATGCCCTTGCAAAATGATCTCCTTTCCTTTTTATAGTCTTAGGCCTTAGTCAAACCATGGTCCAAAACCATTGAGAACCAATACTAGGGACCCAATACCTGGGTTCAACACTTTGGATGCAATACCAAGGACCAAAACCATAGGTTAAAATATGTCGGACTAAATACCATGGATCAAACATAATTTTCCCATATGTACATGCTTTTTCTTGCATGAAAGTGTGTGCATACACATACACACCTTTTGATCGGTGAACTCGAATATATACGCGACTTTGCTAAGAGGAACCAGCGTATACCTTATTTTCTTTCATTTTGAGAGCCTGAACTGTGATCTTCCCTTTGAGTAAGTTTCCATCAAGGACAACGCCTGTGCCATAGTGCCAAACCTGTGTCATAATGCCAACATGATATACCTTATGAGCCCACGAAAAAGGAAAATGAGTCTGCAGTTGATAGAAATAACGTAGGGAGTCCAAACCATCCAAAGTACATAAATCTATCCACCCACTTGTCTTCTGCCCAAAGTTTTGTGTATTGCACCCTGATGAAACAATGTTCTAATATTTTTGCCTGGGAGTACTGTTAAAATTGGAAACTAGGGCCAAACTCCATGTGGGTCATCTTATTTATGGCAGCTGATATTTTTATTGGATCCCTCTCGTCAAAAGGTGTAGGATTGATCTAAAGATCATCTGATTCCAATAAGTATTTATGAAGATATGAATTTATTTTGATTATGGAATTATTATCAAGCCAACTAGCAACTTGAGTAGGCTCAAAAGCCCAATAGACATGTCTATTCATCATTTACGTTTTTAGTAAAAATATAGAGGACTTGAAGTCATTTACACACTCACTCTCTTGTGATCTCTCTTCATCTTTGGGTTTGATGGAGAAGAGATCTAAAAGGAGTTCTCTACTATCTATGCTACCCTAATGAAGATGAAATGTTGGACATCTAGACATAGGCCCTATAGATGCAGTAACAAAGGATCCTCATACGTTGTATAAAGGTGACCGTAATAAGCACTAGCCGCAGTGATAAAAGGAGGCACAACCACAGTTGGAATTACATATGCCGCACAAAGGAGGGCTAAACATTATCAAAAGAGACCTAATCTATCCACTAATGAAGAAGCCCTAATACATCTAAACGCGGTCCTATTAACGCAAAGGATACATGTTATACATAGTCAAATGCAGCCATCCTAATGCAGCAAAGACACCTGTTCATGCAGCAAGTGAAGCGTTGTCAAGGTATGAAGCCACAATCATGTATTAAGGCATGAAGATGTAGTCAAGGTCATGGTAGCCATAGTGGTAACGTAGTGAAGCACAGTTGGCCACATCATGAAGTGAAGCTGTAGGCATTAGAAGCACAATTGTTCTCACAGTCTAAGAAGAAACAAAATCCACATGAATCTTGGGCATAGCTACACGCTATAATGGAAGAATAAAACACACATAAATGAAGGAACAAAACTCAGGTTTCATCTCTAATTCATGTGAATATGGGTGCAAATATCCACAAACAAGAAGGGAAAAATACCTCTGAGATATTACCTTCTTAGGGCAAGCCGTAGCAAGGTTTGACTGCACCTAGTTTGGGTCTTAGGTGTAGCCAAAAAATTGATACATGGAGCAGTGAATGAAACCCTGTATGATCCTTGGTGATATTCATATCCATGAATGAGATCAATGACAATGTGTTCCTATGGCAAAGATGATCTATGAAATCCTACATCAATACTAACTCGGCATAGGATTATATTACAATGAGAAGATTCAGATCTATCATTCTTTGCATACTTGTAACTTGATGATCTCATAACAACATACCTCAACATCCTTCATTCTTGACTCAGCCACACATATTTGGTGATCACTGTCTCAGTCTGGATACACATGTGGAAAGATGTAGTAGTAAATGATCTTGGTGATACAATTGTGAAGATCTCAATGTTTCAACAACAATGGTTTCAGTATCAAGTAAGATCTTGTTGAAGGCTAATGTAGTAATGACAATGATAGTTACATTCTCAGCATAATGGAAGAAGTTGTATCAAGAATGATCAGTGACAAAGTCATGATCTAAATTCTTGTAAGATCCTGATCTCCGTAAAGATTCAGAGATCACCTATGTGATAACTTCTAAGGGACATTCATTGTGTAGCAATGATGTGAACAATGATGACAATAGTACTGAAGATATTAGTGATGTAGTAGGACAACATGACGATGAGAGCAGGAGCTACTCAGTCATCAAGGTTCGACACATGTGACTGTACAACATGCTGTCACACGGTTATGTGCAGCAAATGGATGAAAGGCAACACTATGATAGGTGAAGTAGTCACCTTGGAGAATCAGTTGAAGGAGAATGTCTTCAACTAATCTCATTGTTATAGGAGATGATCTATGCTTAGATCTAGATAAGTTAAAGTGTTGACTTCTATTGTAAATGTACTATCTCTCTCTCTGTTGAACTTTGAAGGACATAAAGAAGAATTGATCAAGGGTTTCCCCACATTGGGGTTTGTCCTTGGCTAGTGCCACATCTTGTGTCCTCCTGTCTTAGTTTGTCTTCTGCGATTTATATTTATGTTCTATCTACAATTTACTTTAATGTTGATGTGATTGCTAACTGTGAAAATTTAAATAAATTTCTCTCGCATAGAACATACCTAAAATTAACATGGGATCAGAGCTGAGGTGAAGACAATGCCCAAGAAAGAGTGACAGAGCAATCAGCAAAGATAGTTGGAACATGACAAAAAGATCAATGGGTTCATGATCCCTTTTCTCATTCACTAAGGGTGGAAGGAAAGGAAGATACCTTGGTTGCAATAAGTTCGGCCATCATGTAAAGGAGTGCCCGAATGGTAGAGACACATCTCTTGATGAAGATAACAATCATTCCAGGGACATATTCAATGATAAAAGGAATGATTGATAATGTAGGTCATTAAGGAAATGTTCGACTCTTCATAGAAAGCAAGGAATCCTAGGAATGGAAGTCGAAGGTTTTAAGGTGGCACTTGTCGATGGAAAACTACGTGTTTGAAAATAGATTTTTCAAAGATGTTTTTGAGTTCAGGGTTGTATCAAGTTGCATGAAGTCCACTAAGAACCATTTCCATTGACACAACACCAGAGGTCTATGAGTCATATGGTGACAGGGATACCTGAATTCAAAAAGTGCATGAAGGTACATGTCTAAAATGTACGAAAGGAAAATCTTATGAGGGGGGCCATTCCCCTCATGTTGCAGGTCCATAGGTTTGGAAGAACCTGAGGAGTTTGATATTCATGATCGGGAATCTCATGTATATAGGTGAAATAAATCCCTCTATGGCTTGAAGCAGAACACCTCGGGCGTAGTATGAGAGGATTGACAGCTATGTGATGAAGCTGAGATTCACTAGGAGTGAAGTTGATCTAAACCATTACTCGAAGGTTGTGGATGATAGACCTCTCATACCAGCACCTATGTATGAGAGGTGGAGACCCTCTCATTTGTAGGAGACAGAGGGGTTTGGATTCCAAATGTAGAAAGATAATCTGCAAGCTTGTGACTACCTCGAGGATCTTAACTTTTAGAAGTTACATGGTAGTGATGTCGAACCAGATTTGGGAAATGCCTTTGAGTTTCATAAACTCATTCACATTGATGTTCTTGATGAACCTCCAGACATATGTTTTGCATTTAGCATGGTGATCTCATATTTGGTTGAGATTCACTAGATTGGTGCCTAAAATCTTCTGATATATCTTCAGGGCATAATCTCTCATTTATTGAGATACACTTCCTGGAATATTTCAAATGTTGAGTGGGCAGGAAATGTGAAGGATCACTAGAGGAATTCTCAGTGCTAGTTCTCATTGGGATCAGCTTCAATATCCTAGATGAGAAGAAAGCAAAATTCGATGGCTTTGAGCACCGCCGAGGCACAGTATATTGCTGCTAGCATGGCTACCTGAGAGATAGTCTAGTTACGAAATTCCTTTAGTGAGATGTTTGGATACCACTATGCAGTAGGACGATTAGTTCTATTATGAGTTCTGGATGATGTGTTCTCCATGACGATTATGTAGCAAGATTATTAGTTCTCCAGTGAGGTTTGGATGATGTGCTCTCCATGACGACTATGTAGCAAGATGATTAGTTCTCCCATGAGGTCTGAATGATGTGTTCTCCATGATGATTATGTAGCAGGATTATTAGCTCTCCTATGATGCCTAGATGATGTGTTCTCCGTGGCGATTATGTAGAAGGATGATAACTTCTCCTGTTAGGATAGGATTGATTAGTTCTCCTGTCAAGGCATCCTACCCATGTAATCTGGGACTCATGGGAAGTACCTCTCATCTGATCAATGAGCAGGGAAATGAGGATAGGGACCATAGTAGTACTGATGGATGCATCATTGTATCTACCATACTCCCTCTGCTAGGATGACCTTCATTGATCTGAGATCAATGATACTGGTCTGGGACCAATTGTAGGAGTTGTACCTACTATGACGCTAACTTTGGGTCAGTTGAGATTGGTCTGGGACTAGTGGTACATAATCTGAGACTAACTTCGGGTCAATGGAGAACTGGTCTAGGACTAGTGGGAGTGGTACATACTATGACACTGACTTCAGGTTGGTTGAGACTAGTCTGGGACTAGTAGTACATTCTCTGAGACTGATGATACTGGTATGGGACTAGTAGTAGGAGTGGTACCCACTATGATGCTAACTTTGGTTCGGTTGAGACTGGTTTGGGACTAGTGGCACACGCTCTGAGATTGACTTTGAGTTAGTGGAGAATGGTATGAGACATTCTTGATCAAGTTTTCTTCTTCATGGTTCAGCAAAGCAGAGCTAAGTAGAGCAGAGCCAACAAAGCTAAGCAAATATGAGCAGAGCCAACAGAGCTGAGTTGAGCAGAGCAGAGCCAGCAGAGAAGAGCAGATCCCGTAGAGCTGAGCAGAGCAGAGCTAAGTAGAGCATGCATCTAATTCTGATAAGTGTTTATGAAGATATGAATTTATTTTGATTATGGAATTGTTATCAAGCTGATAAGCAACTTGAGTAGGCTCAAAAGCCCAATAGAAATGCCTATTCATCATCTACATTTTTAGTATAAATATAGAGGACTCGAAGTTATTTACACACTCACTCTCTTGTGATCTCTCTTCATCCTTGGGTTTAATGGAGAAGAGATCTAAAAGGAGTGCCCTCGTATCTATGCTACTCAAATGAAGATGAAATGTTGGACATCTAGATGCAGGCCCTATAGATGCAATAACAGAGGATCCTCATACATTGTATAAAGGTGATCATAATAAGCCCTAGCCACAGTGATAAAAGACGACACAGTTGTAGTTGGAATTACATATGTTGTACAAAGGAGGGATAAACATTGTCAAAAGAGAGCTAATTTATCCACTATTGAAGAAGCCCTAATACATCTAAATGCAGTCTTATTCACGTAAAGGATACATGTTATACACAACCAAATGGAGCCATCCTAACGCAACAAGCAGACATGTTCACGCAGCAAGTGAAGTCGCTGTCAAGGTATGAGGCCACAGTCATGTATTAAGGCATGAAGACATAGTCAAGGTAATGGTAGCCACAGTGGTAATGTAGTGAAGCACAGTTGGCCACAACATGAAGTGAAGCGACAGGCATTAGAAGCAAAGTTGTTCTTGCAGTCTAAGAAGAAACAAAATCCACGTGAATCTTAGTTATAGGTATATGCTATAATGGAAGGACAAAACATGCATAAATGAAGGAACATAACTCAAGTTCCATCTCTAAAATTTCATGTGAATATGGGTGAAAAGATCCATAAACAAGAATGGACAAATACCTCTGAGATCTTACCATGTTAGGGCAAGCAGGAGTAAGGTTTCACTACACCTGGTTTGGGTCTTAAGTGCAGTTACAACCTCGATAGATGGAGTAGCGAATGAAACCCTGTATGATCCTTGGTGGTATTAATCTCCATGAATGAGATCAATGACAGCATGTTCCTATGGCAAAGAGGATCTATGAAATCCTACATCAGTACTAACTCGGCATAGGAGTATATTACAATGAGAAGATTTGAATCTGTCATTCTCTACATACTTGTAACTTGATGATCTCATAAAAGTACCTCAACATCCTTCATTCTTGACTCAGCCAAACATACTTGGTGATCACTATCCTATTCTAGATACACGCGTGGAAAGATGCAGCAGAAAATGATCTTGGTGATACAGTTGTGAAGATCTCAATGTTGCAACAACAATGGTTTTAGTATCAAGTAAGATCTTGTTGAAGGTTGTTGTAGTAATGACAGTGATAATTACATTCTCAGCATAATGGAAGAAGTTGTATCAATAATCATCAGTGACAAAGTCATGATCTAAATTCTTGTAAGATCCTGATCTTCTTAAAGATTCAGAGATCACCTCTGTGGTAACTTCTAAGGGAGAGTCATTGTGCAGCAATGATGTTAACAATGATGATAGCAGTACTGAAGATATCAGTGATGTAGTAGGACAACATGATGATGGGATCAGGAGCAACTCAATCATCAATGTTCGACACATGTGACAGTACAGCTTGGTGTCACACGGTTATATGCAGCAAATGGATGAAAGGAAACACCACGATATCTCCTTTCTTGCTCAGAATTGGTTTTGATACTGGAGGTGGTGGAGACTGAGGAGTGACCTTGGATGCTCTAGGCATGAGTTTGGTATCTTTCTCCTTTGGCTCTTGTCCCAACCCCATGTCTATTGTTTTGACCATTTTCTCAATATGTTGAGCAAGCTCCTGATCATGCATTTGCTCGCCCTCTTCTTCATCTGCTGGTTGTTCTTATTCCTCAACTTGTATGGGCTCAATTTTCTTTCTCATCACAACCTGCCCTTGTTGTAGTGTTTTCTTATCAATGATGTACGAAAATAACCCACTTAATATTGTGGATGACAAACAATATAAGAAATAGAAATGGCTACTAAACATTGTAGATTTGCAGCTATTGATAGAAACAAAACCTACCAAAATTATGATCTATGCTACAATCATAGTTAAACAGTGAAAGAAAGAGTAATAACCCCAAAACATCTAATGGAAACTAGATATGTAAAGAATAATTTAATAATAACACATGTGAAGAGAATAGATAAATGCTACCAGTCCCCCCCTATGGGATGGATTGTTAGTTATCCTCAAACGCTTTCAGCTTCTGTAGAGTCTCTCTCCTCTATAATGCATAAACCCACTAAAAATATGGTGTGCGAGAATGAAAATAATCAGAGTTACAATAGTGAGTGCAACAATGAAAATAATCAAAAGTGAATAATGAATGGAAATCCATCCTATTTATAAAAAAATATTGAGCTATCCTCGAATAATGAGCAATAATAAAATATTATTGATCCCATTCTTGGAATAACCACTTGGAATATTTTATTATATTTGTTTAGGAGGGGAAAAGTATTTAAACTTTTATTTTAGAAACAATAAATAAATAAACGATTATTTATTATCTTAATGAATTGTTAAGGATAATAAATGAATGATTTATTTAATTATTCCTAAGAGTTTAGTAAAAAAATAGAATTAGTAATTAATTAATGACTAATTAGTTATTCTTAGAGAAAAAATAAGATAAATAATGATTTATCTGTTTATTTTTCATGATTGGGTTAAATTTAACAAGGAATAATAATAAAACATTAGTTTAATTAATTATTCCTAGAAGAAAATCAAATAAATAGTGATTTATTTAATTATTCTTCATGGGTTTAACTATAAATTACTTAATAAAGGTGGTTTATTTGGTAATTTATCACACTGAAAGCAATTTTACTAGGGTAAAATTGGCTTTAGATGGTATACTTCGATCCATGTAGTAAATTAAGCTAGATGATCAAATTTTTGGTGATAACAGATTTCCCCCCAATCTACGAGTGTTAGGAGAAAAATGTATGACCGAAGTACGTTTTAAAGACACAATCACTTAGACAACACATGGGAGTCAAGGAGAGAGAGAGAGATACCAATGAAGTTGAAGTTGAGAGAGGATAGTGACAAAGGGGGCGAGACTAGTACAAATATCCTTTTTTGTTGTGGTATCAGACCTCAATGAAGCAGGCGAGGCATACCCATACCCACCAAGATAACTTAGTATAAAAATAATGGTTCGCCCATAAATATGAAACTAAGCAATAAAGTACATGTTGAATGGTACATGACATACTATCATAACAGAGGATGAAGCATTCACCTTGGAGATTCAGTTGAAGTAGAATGTCTTCAACTAATCTCATCATTATAGGAGATGATCTATGCTTAGATCTAGATAAGTTAAAGTGTTGACTTCTGTTGTAAATGTACTATCTCTCTCTCTGCTGAACTTTGAAGGAAATAAAGAATAATTGATCAAGGGTTTCCCCACATTGGGGTTTTTCCCTGGCTGGCACCACATCTTGTGTCCTCCTATCTTGGCTTTTCTTCTGCGATTTATATTTATGTTCTATCTACAATTTACTTTAATGTTGATGTGATTGCTAACTGCAAAAATTTAAATAAATTGCTCTTGCATAGAACATACCTAAAATTAACAAGTATAGTGATCTTAAGACCTATGACAGAAACATCATTCTGCATAAGGTTCCATTGGAGAATAACAGCATCCCTTTTAAGAAGAAGTTAAGACATATCAGACCTCTTTTACTGCCTTTGCTTGAAAGGGAAATTAAGAAACTATTGGATGCTAATACCATAGTTGCCCTAAGGTATCCAAAGTGGATAGCTAACCTTGTGGTAGTAAGAAAGAAGAATGTAGAAATCAGGGTTTGCGTTGACTTCAGGAATCTGAGCAAATGCTCTAGAAAAGAAAACTACCACCTACCTAAGATGGAACGCTTGCTGCAAAAAGTTTCAGGGGCTACAGTCATGTCTTTCTTAAATAGAGTTTCATGTTACAATCAGATTGTTGTACATGAAGAAGATCAGGAAAAGACGCCTTCACTACTCCTTGGGGCACTTTCATGTACTCCAAGATGCCTTTTGGACTAATGAATGCTAGGACTACTTTTTAGAGGGCCATGGACATAGCCTTTGTGGGAGAGAAGGATAAGTTTGTCCTTATTTACCTTAATGACATAATAGTATTTTCCAGTAGTCACAAGGACCATTTTCAGCATTTGAAGAAGGTGTTCCTAAAGTGCAGACGGTTTGGGATTTCTGTGAACCCGAAGAAGTCACAATTTGCTTTAGAAGAAGGAAAACTTCAGGGACATATTTTTTCTGCTAAAGGTGTGAAGATCGATCCAGCAAGAGTTCAAGCAATTCAGACATTATCCATCCCAAGGTCAAAAAGGGACATTCAATATTTCCTAGGTAAGATTGACTTTGTTAGGAGGTTCATTCCAAACTTTGTAGAGCTAGTGAAGCACATCACCTCCATGCTGAAGAAAGGATCATAAATAAAATGAACAAATGTTGCAAGAAGCTCTTTTGAAGCCATCAAACAAGCTATCATGGAAGCTCCCACTCTAATCAGTCCAAATTACACCAAGTAGTTTTATATCTTCTCTTTTGCCTCTTATGATACACTTGCAGTAGTTCTATTGTAAAAAAATGATGAAGGTGTACAGAACCTTGTGGCCTTTTTCAGCAAAACTCTGAGGGATGCTGAACTAAGGTATGACCTTAGCGAAAAATAAGAGTATGCTCTCATAAAATCTTTAAAGGCATTTAGAATTTATATTTTGCATTCTAAAGTGGTTGTGTATGTACCTTCAGCCTCAGTGAACGATGTCCTAATGTAGCCATATATTGATCGAAAGAGAGCTAAATGGATTGAAAAACTCATAGAGTTCAACATAAAGGTGAAGCCCACCAAGCTTATCAAAGGCCAGGGCTTGGCTAAGCTTATGGCTGAGAAAAATTGCATTTTTCTAGACATAAATTGCATGGATTCAAATTCAGGTGGTGAGTAGATAGAGGAAGCAGCAGAAGAGCAAGAGCAGAATCAGTCTTTAGCTGAAAATCTAGCCACCTGTGAATGGTATTCCAGTGTAGTTCTTTTTTGCAGAAGCTAGAAGTCCCTTTAGGGCTTAGCTCAAGTCAAGCCTGGGCCATTAATCTTAAATCAACCAAATTCTGCATTAATAAAAACTAGCTTTATTGGAAAGACCCATCAGGGATCCTCTTGAGATGTCTAGACAGAGGACAATCTATTGAAGTGATGCACCAGTTCTATTCTAGCATCTATGGAGGGCATCATAATTGGAAAACCACAGCCCACAAGATCTTGAGAGCTAGGTATCATTGGCCTACTATGTTCTCTGATGTGTTTTATTTTGTGAGGTCTTCTGACGAATGTTAGAGGTTTGCAAGAAGTCAGTAGCTAAAATCTCTACCCTTGAAGTTAGTACACACCAATGGTCCCTTCTAACAGTGGGGATTGGATTTTATAGGTGAGACCAATCAAGATTTCAGTGGCCAGCACAAATGGATCTTGGTAGCCATCGATTATTTCAACAAATGGATTGAGGCTATACCCACTAAGAATGCTAATGATCAGGTTGTCATGAAATTATTGAATGACAATATTTTCACTAGATTTGGTTGCCCAACTAAACTAATCATTAATAATGCATCATCTTTCAGGGCACAAGAATTGGTGAACATGTGTGAATCCAGGCATTCAATTAGTGCATTCTACCTCATACTATCGTCAAGGAAATGGCCTGGCAGAAGCATCTAACAAGAGTCTTATAAGGATAATGAAAAAATTGTTGGAGGACAAAAAAAATAATTGGGATTCCAAGTTGAAGTTTTCACTATGGGCTCACAGAGTTATCAACAAGAATTCCATAGGAAATTCTCCATTTAAGTTGGTTTATGGCGGTGATGATGTTTTTCCTATTCAGCTAATTCTCCCTGTGGCCAAATTCTTGCAAGAAGAACAGGATGGAGAGAATGAAATGGCAAGGAGGATGAGTAACTTTGTTGAATTATAGCAGATCAGAGAACAACTGGTGGAGAAGTCAAGAATTCATTTGAAGAAGATGAAAGAAACCTTTGATAGAAAAGAAAAGGTGGACAGATTTTAGGTTGGTGACTAGGTTCTCAAATGTGATGCATTGAAGGAAAATAAGGGAAACAATGGTAAATTTGATGCCTTATGGACTGGACCATTTGTCATTGCTCAAGTTTAGATGAACAATACTTTCATTATGCAAAATTTAGAGGGTGGTGTTTTTGATGGCCCTGTCAATGGGCAGTTTTTGAAACTTTACTTCATATGAGGCTTTAAGGCCTTAATATTGTAATAGGTTTTTCAGTTTTTGTTTTTATGCAAATAAACTCCATGCCCAATTGAACACTAGGATATAAGTTTGTTTTGGTTGTTACTGGAAAGGTAGTAGTTTGCAATTCTTGAAATCTCATAGGGAGGCTTTCATTCCTAGAAGCAGCTAGTGTTAGCCCTGAGGTGTAGCGCTGCTATTTTGAAAGCTAAAGGAAGGAAATGGTATGTTTTGCTATTGTGGAAAGGTTCCCACATGGTCCGTTACCCCACTTTTCTCACTCATCCAATCCCATTCTCGTTCACTCATATCCTAACCCAACCCTCACATCCTAACAAAACCCACTTTCGCATTGGCCCTATGTAAATTAACCAATCTTTGCCTCAAAAACCTTACCTTTCTGCCCATATTCAGCCTTTTCACATTTCTCAAAGACATCTTGTACCTCTATGTCTTCCCTGCCTTTGATCATCCCTCCGATTCGACGGCCCACACTTCACCCGACCGACGTGATATGCTTGATCAATCATCGTCGTTAGATCATTATTACCAGATCTAATGGCTATCGTGCATATCACTTGGGCAACAAGTGAGAGGGATACCCGCCCAATAAAGGTGGTTTCCTCTCTCTCCTCTACTGCTACATGGTGCCCAATGAATGGAATCAGGTAGACTCTGACCTTTATCGTTTACTACCCAATGACCACTTGATGTAAACCATTACCTGCTTGGGTAAAACTGCTCCCAGGCGTTATCATTTGAGCACCTCCTCCACCCGATAGCTGTCTGATCTACTCATCTGAGATTTGATGGCTCAAACTTATTCCACTCCTGCCATGACTTCAGGCCTCCGAAGATTGATCTCCTTCTTCCATCTCTCCTAATCCAACAGCCTTCGTTCTTGATCACTTGAGTTCGTCCTCCATTGCCCGACCAACATCCTAACCATTGATCCATCCCATCCAATGGCCCATATTGCCCCATACCCTACTTCTCATCAGTCACTCGGGGAGGAATGCTGTTGGCTTTGTCAATATTTGTGACAGTTGAACAGTTGAACTAAAATAATGGAATACTTGGCTGAAATGGGAAAAACAATAGCACGATGTAGCCGAACCAATATAAATGGTCATGGAACATCACTAGCATGAGTGAGCCACCTGATAGCACGATGAAATTACCAGAATTTGGTCACTTTGTTTGTTAGGAAAAGAGACCTCTAGATCATGTATGTCTAGTTATGGCATCAAGTAGTTAGAAGCCAGAGGGGATAGATTAAGACATCTCGAGCCCTAGAGAGCCTGAGAGCATTGTAAAAAGCCTATAAATGGTTGAAAGTTAGAAGGAATAGGGTTTCAACTTTTGGAGACTGTGGATACTCTATTCCTCCTAGCATCTCATCTTCATTCTAGTAACACAAGCTTCTTTTGTTGTTACATGTTCAATTACCATTTTCTCCTCTGTTCTAAGGTTGCACTTGAATAGGTTATTCAGGTTTTATTCTATGTCTAATGCCATATAACTGTCATATTATCTCTGTGTTGATAAATTATATTTGCAAGCTTCATTTATTTTCTGTAGCCAGCCATTCATATGTGTTTATGTATGCATCTGCTGGTACAGTCAATATTGTCCGTCTATCTATTGAATCTATAAACTATTGAGCATTATTGGTCTAATGCCTTGTCAAGCTGAGGGTGTTCGTGCATGTTTAGAGTGAAAACCGAGATGAAACAGTTATCTGACTTGATCCAAACCCTAATCCATTCCAATAGTTCAGAGAATGATATTGAAGATTTATATGTTACCAGGCATCTCTGAGCTACAACCTAGGAGAATTTCAGGGAGTGCTAACAAGTCCCAAAAAATAAAGCGCTCATATTATCATCCCAATCACAAAAAATAAAGTCCCAATCATGAAACATCAGGGTTTTTTCGATTTAATGGGCAAGAAAAGTTCCTAAAAAGAATTCTAGGAGCTTCTTCATAAGTTTTTAACAAGCCTAAAGAAGGAACTCAGGGTTTTTTCAATTTTATGAGCAAGAAACATGTCCCAAAAAAGAATGCTCAATCAATCTTTTTTAGTGTAGTGAGATAGAAAAATAGTGAAAAGGAGTTGCTTGGACCATCATCGTAAGTGTTTAACGAGCTCGACAATGTAAAAATCAGGGATTTTTCAATTTTAGAGTGAGAAAACATCCCATAAAAGAAAGAACTCATAGAGAATCGAACATGGTCATTTCTTTTGTTCAATCCTGAAAATTCTTTCACCAAAACATGAGCAATTTCTGCCAATATGAAGTCATAGGGCATGATAAATATCACTAGAAATGGACTACTTCTACTTTAATGACTTCAATTAATATAAGTCGTGTCTCTAAAGTGACTATAAGGGAGTTCTTGAGCCTCCACGTTCACCATTTGCATCATCCGAAAGTTGTGAGAGTGTTTTGGAGCTAAAGAGGAGCAGATTTTCCATGGATGATTGCAGGAGATCCAAGCGACCATTCGACGTGCTGTCAATCCTAGGTAGATGAGAAAACCTTGATATTTCATTATTCAACCTTTTCATCAGCTTTTTGGGTGATGTTTTGGATAATTTGGGAGCCCTAGTTCATTAATTGTGCTTGACGCCCCCTACCAAGCCTGTAGGGAGCGTTAAATGCCCTTTACAACCCGGTGGAGGTCGTTAATCCTCCCTGTGTGTCACTAGGGGGGAAATTAGTGCATGAGGGGGCACCCAAAAACCCCAAGTAGTGATTTAATGAGATGTTTTGCCCTATTTTCACTAATTTTTCGGTTGATTTGTGTAGGCTTTGAGCCATTATGACTAGTCTATGGAGAGAATGGGCCCATGATCGACAAGAATTGTTGATGCAAAATTATCCTGCTTACATACTTGCATTGTACCATTGTGGGTTGATGAAGTATTCTCAATTGAACTTATTGAAAGGTTAGGAGGACCTTTTGACCTGGATTATTCAATGTTGGGATGAACATGAGTAGGTGTGTAGGATTGGGGATCATGAGTTGGCCATTGACTGAGATGATATATATTTCTTGACCAGTTTGTCATGCAGAGGAGCATGAGAAAACCTGATTGGGGGTAGACCTAATCCTTGATCCACCCTAGAGCTGGTTCGAGCTTACTGCATCGCTGCAAGCAGACTCTTTAGCAACAGAGTCCCTATAGAGAGGATTATATCCAGATCCATGAGGTCCATTTTATGGATGATTGTGCATTTGGTGGGGTCGAAGAGTCCCCATTTTGTGACAAGGGCCCAGCTATTACTTGTAGTTGACTATGTCTAGCCGTAGATATTTAACTGGTGTGAGGAAGTACTTCATCATTTGAAGGTAGAATTGAATGCATGCAAGAATCAAACCCAACAGAGTTTTGGGTATGGCACTCTCATTGTCTCATTCATACTTGAGAGGGTACCCATTATGTGCCTACGGATGATATTAGGTCCCCTCAATCCAAGGGAGCCTAGACAGAGGTGATGGGCACACTTGATCCTTGCACAGGAGGAGGAATTTCCGACATTTTCTCGAAGAATATTTCTTCGAATGGCTTAGTGGCCATATTGTGATGATTGCTGACTATGCCTATGAGGGCATGGACTTCACCGGTGACCTTCACTTGATTTTTCCACATGGAACAAACTGGGGTCCTCAAGGCAAGAATGATTTTTTGAGATTAATTAAATTATTTTGAAGCTTTTGAATGTTTATGTTATGATTTTGTTGATTTTATGGGTGAAAAAATAATGACATGAAGATTTTTTATTGACACAGATGTGGCATCAGTACGAACTATAGGTGAATATCACCAAGTGAGGCGAGGAGGTCAACAACTTGATGGGGGGAGGGGTGATGCTAAAAGTCTTCGCAAGGTTTTGAGGAACCTGGAGGGCTTGAGCATGGGTGTTCCCCCCTTCCTATGAGGGAGATCCTCACTCATATGTAGTGACACACAGTTGTGTGCTTGAGCTATTTCTAGTTCCTCTTTAGAGGATATCTAGAGCAGTGTTATTATTTCATGAGGAGTAGGATCTATTAGAATGTGCTTGGTATAACCAGTGGGTCTTTATGGCTTCGCATAGTAACCATTTTGTACTTAAAACATCCAAGCTTTGGGAGCATTTTGATGTAAAAGACTAGATTCTATATATATATATATATATATATATATATATATATATTATATATATACATATATATAGATATATATCTGTATATAGATATATATGTATATATAAAGTGTTTTTGTAAATTTTTGACTGTGTAAATATTTACTTTCATACATGTATCTATAACGAATGAGATAGATTCCAATCTAACACATAGTTTTCCAATGAATAAGAAACTGTATTAAATTCTCTAGGAATGTGTTCATATGTGACAATCTTAAATTGACGTTCCAAGAGTTGTACCCTTAAATAATGATGTAACTAGATTGGATTACGAATGTGATAATTATTTGTCAATTACATAATAATAAGCTGAGAGTCTAACCTAACCACCAGATTTGAGATGTCCCTTGATGACGCTTCAGTGAGAAGTGAAATTAAGGACATGTACTCAGCAATATTATTGGTGGAAGTACCAAGAAAGACCCCCCTTGAACAAAACAGTTATCAGTGAGGTGTGTGAATGACCCAAGCAACTGATGCAATGTGCCATGTGTAATGACTCACATCGTCCGTGTATCCTACATAGCTAAAGGTACTGAAGGCATTTGCATTACGAGAAATATGTGTATGAGACAAATAATTCAAGAAATACCAAAAAATCTAGTCGCATCAAAAAGAAGAAAAATTTATAAATACATAAAAATACAAGGCACATGCCTAGTGCAGTACTAGGCATAATACTTTTTTAGATAGAGCCCATTTCGAGGCTTAGTGAGCAGGACTCCTTCCTAGTCCTGAAGTTCATATGCCCCTTTCGAGAGGGCTTTCTTGACAACATAGGGATCGAGCAATAAGGGTTGAAGTGTTCCTGCCCCGAAGAGTTGATGTTTTTATCATAGTGTAAAACAAGATCATCCTCTCGATAAGAGCGAGGCTTAACCTTTTTGTCATATGGGGCATTGGCCTAGCACTTGTGGGATTGAAAGTTACGAAGGCTATCCCCCATTTGGAAAAGGAAGGAATCTGACACTTGATTGGTAAAAATGCTTCCAGGCCATAAGTTAGTGGAAAAGGTGTGAATTGTGTAGCAGTTTTAACTGAATTTTGGTATGCCCGTAGCGCAGGATATAAAATTCAATGCCAGTAGGTTTTATGATTCCCTATAACCTATGGATCATGGTATTTAAGATGCCATTGACAACCTCTACTTGACCATTAGCTTGGGGGCAGTAGGAGGATGATTGATCTTGGCAAAAACTAAGCAACAATGTTAAGTTTGACATCATGTGATTATGAAAATGAGGCCCATGGTCTGCAACGATCATGCAGGGCACACCGAAGAGACAGATGACCTGATTAAATAGGAATAACTCCATGGTTTCTCCATCAGCTCGGAAGGTGGGAAGGGCTTCAACCCATTTCATGAAATAGTCCACAACTACGATAATATAGTCATGTCCAGGAGAGGAAGTGGGGTTGAAAGTTACGAAGTCTATCCCCCATTTGGAAAAGGGTCTAATGGATATAATAGGTGTAGTAGGGCTGGAGGAGAGTGCATTTTATTTGTAAACACTTGATAAGGATGGCACTACTGGATAGCCTTGATACAATCTTTGAACAAGGTTGGCTAGTAGTAGCTTGTGTGCAAAATTTTCTAAGTAGTAGATATGCTAGAAAGATGGCTGCCACATGCCCGAGCATGGCAGTCATTCAAAATGTGTTCTGCCTCCTCATGATTGAGGCAACATCAAAGAACTATATCAACACCACGGTGATATAACGTATTGTTAAGCACTAAATAATGTCGTGCTTGGTGGCAGATGCAACAACGGTCACGTGACAATAGTTCAGGGCAGAACCCTTGTGCTCGGAGGTAGGCATGAATGTCACCATACCAAGGGTTAGTACTGTCGATAAGATAGTGATCTAAAAATTGGACACTTAGGCTTCTTGTCTAAATTAAAAGCACCTCTCCCACTTCCAAAGCTTAAATATTCCCAAGTCTTTATGATTAACCAATTCAGAATTAAATATGTGCTTAAAAATAAGGTGTATTCTTATGGTTGTTTTAAACTGTTTATGTGTTGTAAATTGATTTTCTTAAATTGATATAAAACATATAACAGTGAAACAATGCAGCAAATGAGCATCACACATAATATAGAAGGTTTAATATGGATTTCACCCAAAACTCTAGGGCTACATCTCCTTGAGCTCTAGTCAACTCAACTAGGCTCTCTAAGATTATGGTCTAAGTTCTTTTACAAGCTCCATGCTCAACTTCATTGGTTTACACAGAACACAATGGGTTTAGAACACCATCTTATCCCTTGGTTCGGAAGCTCTTAGCTTTTTGGCTCTGGCTCTCGGCCTTGGCTCTAGCTCTTGGCTCTGACTCATGGCTTTGGCTCTTAGCTCTGGCCTTGGCTTCTCTGAGCTCTCTCTCGGCCTCTGCGTGCTTTTGTAATGCGCTTGACCTCCAAGTGATTCTTTAGCAACCTTCCAGTGACCTCGTCCTCGCCTATGCCCTCAATCATGCTCTCTAGCTCCTTTGAGGTACCGTTCCAGCTTTTTGGCTACCCCAACAATTTCTTCGTGATTCATTATCCCTCTGCGGCTCTGCGACTTCTCTGCTCCTTGTCAGTTAGGCTGGCCATCTAGATCTGCAGCTCCATGGCTTCAAAATGCATCATTTCCTGTAAAAACACCTGCTTGCAGTGTGGCATGATGATCAAGAGTGGTTACAGAGGTTTCTCATAGGCAAAAACCCAAAAATTTAGAAAATCCCATTACACAGAGAATTTCTGCAAATACACTATCGGACATGTATTTCGGATGTGAAATTCCATTCAATCGCCTCGAAAATGCCTATCGGGTCTACCATTAGGCGTTATATTGCATCGCACTAAGTTTTTTGGGTAAAATCTCATATACATGGGAAACACATGAAAAACCTCACAAAGCACTTTCTATCGGACTTCAAAATTTATCGCATCCACCCTATAATCATATCGGGTCCACCTTTGGTCGCTATCGCAAGCCCCACCATTAATCTACGGGATCTATGATCCAACACTCGATATCCATTTTCAGGATGCTTATAGGTATAGAGGTTAGCCATCCAAAAAGGTGGTTTTCCTCTCTCCTCCACTAGCCACGTGTCAATCAGTGTGCGGGATCGGGTGGAACCAACCCAATATAGCTTTTTGCCTAAGGCTCGCCCAAAATCCCGCCTTTACAAAAATAAAACTTTATAAATCGTGCCTATAATTCCCCTTCACGTCTAGATTTATTGCTTTGGGCATTTTCCTTTCTATTTTGGTTTTTACACTGAAAAGTGTTAATACACAGAAAATCCAAAAATCCTAGATTTCAAATTTTATGCAATCAGGCTTATAAAACCCATCATGTCCAGCCATCACCGATCGCCAATTTAATCTTGGTCATCCATTCTTCACCTAGATCTGATGGCTAAGATTGCACGTCGCAATCACTATCGCATGTCTTATTCCTAACGACCTGAGGGTTTTGTCCATCATCGATGCCAATTCACCAAGTCCGGGGTCCAGATATCGCACAAATGCTTGTCTCCGACCCGGTACATCAGATTGGCTGATCAAGGTTTTTTCCACCTCCACTTAAGCCCACCTCTTGGGCCATCTCCGATGATATTTCCCTTTATAAGGGTTTTTTTCCCATTTTAGGGGATTTTGCCTCTTTTTCGAAAGAACAAATGGCACTTCGTTCTGCACTAACTTCTGCATCCTAAGTCCATTTTTTCTGATTCAAGTTGCAGTAGATTCAAAAGGGAAGGATCTCTACAATGGGGCTATTTCAAGGAAGTTCCTTGCACTTTAATTTTCCTCTGTGAGGAACACTTAGACTTAGGAGTCTATCCAAAATCCATTTTGGATCACGCCTTCCCACTAAAGAACTTTTGGTCTCCAAAAGACTAATATACTGATCTGAAAAGTAAATGAGAGTAACAACACCCTCTTCTTTCAACCTCCACACACTTCCCTTGCATAGTGCCTCTGAACCAAAGTCTTTGACCACTTTCCTTTCTGGATGTTCTAGTTCTATGAGGAAGAACTGTCTTCCTTCTTGACCTCATGCAGAACTTTTGATGAGATGGTCATAGAAGGTAGTTTGAACTTTTCTGCCTTAATCATTGATCCAAGGTGGCTCAAACAAATGTGAAGTACATCTTCTTCACAAAAATTTCATTTTTACCTATTTGAAAAGTTGTCAACAACAAATGCTAAAAACAAAAGAAACACAAACAACAACTGTATGGCCTAAACTCCTACTTCAACAAAAGAAACAAATTTCACATCTTGCGAACACCTCCATGTATTACATATGCATACAAATGATGGACTAGATACCAAGCCCACAAAACATGCCTTTAAACAAAATGACCCTTCAAGTCAAGCATGTAGAAAAAGACCATTACGACTCTTTTTTCAAAAGATGAAACACTTCATCATGAAACACTTCAAGTGTGTGCTTCTGAACACCTACATCCTGCAAATGATGTTTCAAGCCATTGCATTCCTCCTGCATACAATCTTCACACTCTGCAATGCAACTCCATCATGGAGTTGTTTCAATGGCCTTCATGGTAGCTTTGGAACTCTTTCCATAAGATTATCCATAGCCGAGACCCACATACTTAGGCCTTTCCTCAACCATTATTGGTTCAACAATACCTTGTGCATGTTTACCCAAGCCTTTTCCTTCATAGCCCATCTTGGACATTAGCTTGGAACCTATGCCTATAGCGTGTTTTTCAAAAGAACCAATATAAGAATTATTAGAGGAATTTGAAGACAAACAAGAGCTATTTACCTCTTCTTCAAGCTGATACTTGACTAAGGCTTCTTGGGCAACAAAGAGCTATGTCTTGAACTCATGCATACTTTTCAGGTTCATATGGATTTGCCTATCCATTTCCTACAACATGTCAAAAAGCAACTGCTTCTCTTCCTCCATGAAATTCAACTTCTCTCTAAGTATGTTGCTCTTCCTTCCATCCTCATACATTTCTCTCACCATATCCATCATGATGAACAAGCCTTGGTTCATGTCTTCATCAAAGAGTCTTGTGATGAAGAAAGAAGAATTTGCGGACTCACTTGTACAAGTTGTCATTATGCCAATGAACAAAAAGAACTTCAAACAAGATTAATAAAGAGCTTATTCAGCAACCTTTTGCAACAAACCTCCTATGCTTCAAAAATTGCCTAGAGGTCCTTTGGGATAAAAGAATGCCTTCATCCCTTCTTCCTTCTTGTCCTTCATGGACTAAGCTATCAATAGCTTTCCCTTCATCTCTGCAAACTCAAACAATAGTCAGTCTACAACCAATCATAAAATCAACTTCTAATTGTTTAAACACCTTTCAAACAAGTAATCTTTGCTATGTCAATCAAGAATTTTCATATAAACTTCTTTGAAGGTGTGGTTAATCAATCTCAAACTTTGATACCACCTGATCTGAAAATGGGGCACTTAGGCTTCTTGTCTAACTTACAAGCACCTCTCCCACTTCCAAAGCTTCAATATTCACAAGTCTTTACGATTAACCATGTGGAATTAAATATGTGCTTGAAAATAATTTGTATGCTTATGCTTTTTTTAAACTGTTTATGTGATGTAAATTGATTTTCTTAAACTGATATAAAACATATAACAGTGAAACAATGCAGCAAATGAGCATCACACATAAGACAACAAGTTTAATATGGAGTTCACCCAAAAATATTGGGCTACATCTCCTTGAGCTCTAGTCAACTCAACTAGGCTCTCTAGGATTATGGTCCAAGTTCTTTTAAAATCTCCACACTCAACACCACTAGTTTACATAGAACAAAATCAGTTCAGAACGCCATACTGTCCCTTGCCTCTAAAGCTCTCAGTGTTTTGGCTCTGGATCTCGGCTCTGGCTCTGCCTCTGCCACCTAGCTCTGGCTTGTGGCTCTAGCTCTTGGCTCTGGCTTTTAGCTCTGGCTCTTGGCTCTGGCTTATGGCTTTGGCTCTTGGCTCTGGCTCTGGCTTCTCTGAGCTCTCTCTCGGCCTCTGCATACTTTTGTAATGTGCTTGACCTCCAAGTGATTCTTCAGCAACCTTCCAGTGACCTCAGCCTCGCCTATCCCCTCAATCATGCTCTCTGGATCCTTTGAGGTACTTTTCCAGCTTTTTGGCTACCCTAGCCATTTCTCTGTGATTCATTATCCCTCTGCAGCTCTGTGGCTTCTCTGCTCCCTGTCAGTTAGGATAGCCATCTGGCTTTGCGGTTCCATGGCTTCAAAATGCATTTTTTCCTGTAAAAACACTTGCTTGCAAAATGGCATGATGATCAGGAGTGGTTACAAAGGTTTCGAGGCCTTCTCATAGGAAAAAATGCAAACATACGTAGAGAATGTTTGCAAAATACACTATCAAACGTGTATTTTGGATGTGAAATTCCATTCAATCGCCCCTAAAATCCATATCAGGTCCGCCATTAGGTGTTATATTGCATTTCATTAAGAGTTTTGGCTAAAATCCTAAATGCACAAGAAATACGTGAAAAACACCACAAAGCACTTTCTATCGGACTTCAAAATTTATTGCATCTACGCTATAATAATACCAAGTCAACCTTTGGCTGCTATAGTAATCCTCACCATTGATCTACAGGATCTCTGATCCAACGATCAATATCCATTTTCAGGCGGCTTAGGGGTACAGAGGTTACCCACCAGAAAAGGCAGTTTTCCTCTCTCCTTCGCCAATCACGTGTCAACCAGTGTGTGGGATTGGGTGGAACCAGCCCAATACTGCTTTCCAACTAACGCTCACCCAAAATCCTGCCTTTACGAAACTCAAACTTTATAAATCATGCCTATAATTCCCCTTCAGGTCAAGATTTATTACTTCGAGTGTTTTCCTTTGTATTCCATTTTTTACGTCGAAAAGCATTAATACATAGAAAATATGAAACTCCTGGATTTCAAACTTTATGCAATCAGGCTTATAAAACCCATTGGGTTTCACAATTACCGATTGCTAATTTAATCTTGGCTGTCCATTCTTCACCCAGATCTGACGGCTGAGATTGCACATTGTGATCACTATCGCATGTTTCATTCCTAATGGCTTAGGGGTTCTGTCCATTGCCGACGCTGATTCGCCAATCCAATCATCGGCAATCAATCATATTGCATAATTGCAATTACCAAGTCTGGGATCCTGATATCACATACATGCCTGTCTCCGACTTGATACATCAGATCGTCTGATCAGGGTCTCTTTTGCCTCCGCTTAAGTCCATCTCTTGGGCCATCTCCAATGCAGTTTCCCTTTATAAGGGTTTTTCTGCCCATTTTAGGGGATTTTGCCTCTTTTTCCAAAGAAAAAAGGGTAATTTCTTTCTGCGATAAATTTTTCATCCTAAGTCCATTTTTTCCCATTCAAGTTGTAGTAGATTCAGAAGGAAAAGGTCTCTTCAATGGGGCTATTTCCTGGAACTTCCTTGGACTTTCATTTTCCTATGTGAGGAACACTTAGACGTAGGAGTCTATCCAAAATCCATTTTGGATCAGATAGACAGCTTCATCTAGAAGAGAATCCTGGGATATCTTGTAGGGATCGAGAATGGGAATATCCAACAAAATTTCAGTGAAGACTAAGGAATTTTTCACGTTGGAAGCAGTGAACACCAAATAAAATTGTTGGAGGTTCATGATCCATTTGGAATATTTCCCTATAATGACTTGACGAGACAAATTGTGTCTCATGGGATTCTCTAAGGTGATGACAGTAGTCTGTCACAACAGTATGTAATGTCAGAAGTGGTTGACAACAAAGACAACTGCCAAGGAAAACTTTTCCACATGTGAATATCTAAGTTCAGGCCCAGATAGGCCTTTCAATAGATAGTATATCACATGCTTACTCCAGTCATTGTGAGTTTGAACCAAGACCATTCCTAGAGAGGATGGCAAGGCTGCCAGGTATAGAAGAAAGTTTTACCCATAGTTAGGAGTGCTAAGGAGTGGGGCTGATATAAGTGCCTTTTTTAAGGCATGAAATGATCATTGAGCTTGATCATCCCATAGATATGACACTCCCTTCTTAAGTAGGAACATAAAGCCTTCCATCAACTTAGCATAGTTTACGATGAACCATCGTAAGAAGTTTGCTTTCCCCTGCAAATGCTAGAGCTGCATAATGGATCATGGTTTGGGCAATTGAGTAATTACCTTTATGATATTGGGATCAAACCTAATCTTGTACTTGGAGACAATGAATCTAGGTAAGCATCCAGACTCCACAAAGAAAACAAATTTATGCAGATTCATACGTATGTTATAAAACCAACACCTAAGGAAGATAGCTCTTAAATGAGCTAGGTGCTTCGCTCGCTTCTTGGAATGGGCTGGAAGCTCATCCAAGCAAGCTTGAATGATATGGTTGATATCATGAAATGCGTAGTCCATGACCCTTTGAAATTTTACTCCAGCATTCTTTAAACTGAATGGGAGTTTTCGATAGGAAAATATTCCCCATGGGCAAACGAAGGTAGTTTTGTGTTGGTCTTTTGGTTTTATAGAAATCTGGTTGTAACTTGAGAAACCATCCAAGAATGAGAATGATTCAAAACCGGTGTTGTCATTGATGATTTTGTTGATGAACAATGTCGGATAATTATCCTTCGGACATGCGAGTTCAAGTCTCGATAGTTGACACATACACAGATGGTTCGTTGTTTCTTATCGACAGGAACTAGATTGGAAAACCATTCTATTAAGGGAATGGGATAGATGAAACTAGCACATAACAACTTTTCCACCTCAGTCTTGATGACTGCCATTTTGTAGGGGTCGACTAGTCGAAGCCTTTGGTGGACAATTTTAGCATTGTCATATATCTTGATCTCATGCTCGACAATAAAAGGATCTATGCTAGGCATTTCCACATAAGACCTAGAGAATACATTGTGGAATTCCTTAAAAAGGTAGGTGAAGCTTGCAATTTTCTCAGGATTGCAATCTGCTCCAACCTGGATGTTTTCTACAATGCATGTCATGGCAGAAATATCGATGAGCAATGCCTTTGAAATATTGCCCATTTTTCCCTCCAAGTCCAAATTTTGGATAGTCGTATAAGGTGAGCAAACAATTTGAAGTGAGTCAAATGACAAGATTTGAAGAGGTATCATGTCTGAATCAAATATTGAAACACGATGGTGGGAGTCCTCCCAAGATCACTCTTCTAAACAAATGATCTCTCTAATAGCTTCATCCCTAGGTAGGACTTGATTGAGGAGATAAAAAAAGGAGTAGTTATGGGAGGGACAGTGGTTCCGTTGGCTGTGAACAATGTGACGGAGATTCAAATGTAGATTGAATGGCCTGGTAGGCCAATTCAGTGGGTGACATTGGTATTTTTCTTCGTAAGTGTCAATGTCTGAAGGGACCGGTAGGATCCAAGGATTGATTGGTTCGTGAGGAATGGATGAAACCATATTAACTGTCTCTGGAACTGCTAGCAGCAGAAGAGGGAAACAACCCATCGGGGAAGAGCCCTTCAATAGGCTGATACTGATACTGATGTAAGATTTAGGTGCACCATCCACTAAGGGTATAGAGTCGCTGGGTAACGGGGAATAATCAGGGGTGCAAAAGGACAACTGGTCCACTATGACTATCTTTCCATCCAATGGAAATAGGATGATGTGAAAGATAGTACACACAATGGAATTCATGGCGTAAGTCCAACTATGACCCAACAAGATATATATAGTCAAGCTTTCTATCTACAACTTCGGTGTCCACTATTACCATTTTCCCATTTAAGTTGATGGGGTAGCTAGCTAGGTAACCTTTTGGGATGAAGGTGTCTCCATCGAAATCTTTAAGGGAATTCGACTGCGGGGATAGGGTTGGAGAACCCAAAGTGAGCCAACATGAAGCCGACATGATGCGGGTTGAAGCTCCTTCTTTGATGACAGTTCTATATAATCCTTTTCATTTTGAAAATATTTGCACCTAAAATGGAAGCTAGTGTGAAGTAGAGGTTTAAATTTTTCCATGTCAAAAATTGTGAGCATGGAATCCTAAGGGTCAATACCACCAATTATTGAAAGCATAGCTTTCCTTTGTGTTGGATAGGTTTGTAATACTTTGAGCGCTAACATAGTTGATGATTCTTGTGCCAAATATTCTGCAATACTGTATTTTTTGGTGGCACATATAGATGTATTATGTATTGCGCGACGAAGTGCCCCTTTTGGGAGGCGAATCACAAGATCAGCGACCGGCGTTTCAATATGAAGATTGTTAGGTGGCGGTGGGTTTTGACTTGAGGAGGGCTCCTCTGCATAAGCAATTGGAGCTCCATAAGCTTTGGCTTTGGTTTGTAGATCTACCATTTCGAGGTGTAAATGGTAGATGGTCCTTCACTAGTTGAAGGATGTTGCAAACTGCCATTACCCCCTTGCGGGGGTTGGGGTTAGTTTGAAATAAGGTGTTGCTGCTTTGAGTAGGGGAAGGATTATTCAGGATAGCAGGGGTCCTGCTAGTGTCCTTTTTGGCAATGAAATTTGTGCATTCTTGAAGATGCGGACAATGATAGGTCATGTGGTCTTTGGCACAGATTTTACAAGGGAATCTGGCAGGTTTATCCTTTCCATTGTTAGAGGGTGTAACAACCTTTTTCTTTGTGTTGTACTGCTTTGTTGACTACTCTTCAGAAGGAGTGGTATATTTCTTATTCTTCCTGTTATTGCCACTGGTTTTTTGTGTAGACTGCACAAAGTTTATCGCAGTGGTAGGAAGAGAAATCGATTTGGTAGAGAGGTCAACTAACATCTGGGCAATGTGACCATTGAGTTCTTTTATAGTAGGTCCAAAGGTAGCACCGATAATACCATCGACATGCACTCGAGGTTGCTAAGTAGTGGGAGCATTAGAGTTGTGAGGGGCATTGGGAATGATGTTGTATAAAGTGTTAGACTATGAATATATCAGATATAAGTGTTAGTCACAAAGAATGGATTGTTCTTCTATGACCGTACCACCTAAGGCAACATCTTTAGTGACTTGGGAGAGTAGAGACTTGTAGAACCAATCCACTAATAAATAGTTTGGGAGGGGAGCTTTGACTAACCTCCACCTACGTCTCCATTCATGTATATGATTAGAGATGTGGGTGGAAGTGTCTTGATGTAATGAAGGGAGGAGTTTTGTCCCATTTTTGTAGTGGATGGGTGTGGGGAAAGAGACATTGACAGATAATATCATCCACCATGGACTTAGGAACACACCAGATGATAGGTGGTGATGTGTGTACCCAGATCCTCCCCTTGTTTCCCTTCAAAATTTACGATTTTTGTCAGTATTTTATGCAATATTGGTGGCCAAAGTAAGTTATGATAGATGGGGTCATTTGTGAGTTTGTACAAGTCAGGGATATCAAGTGTCTCCAAGAAAGGAAAGGTGTTTTATGCCCCCTGCTATCAGGAAAACTAGTGTCCATTCAAAGCTACTAGTCCCACTAAGATGGGTAGCTATCTTAGAAACAAAAAAACTAAAGTTACTTGTGTTTTCCTTTATGAGAAATAGATGAGAGAGAAGTAGAGAGTACCAACCTCAGTCTTCCGCTTGACTCCTTACTTGTTTCCTCTCCCCTTTGACAGATCTTTGCTACTCCTTCCTTGCTTGTCCCACTTCAAAGAACACTTGTAGAGTCAAAGCAGCATAAAACAATCAAAGCATAGGGATTTATAATCATAAACAATATAGGATCAGATATATATTGGCAATACAAATGCATATATATAGATTCGACATTCGAAGACATACAAGAATATGGAGGAAAACTCAAATATCTTTATTGATAGAAGTAGTATAAGAGAGGATTACAACCCATTGATCTGACCTAGTGCCATCCTCCCAACATGAAAGCCCTTCTTCACCTCATGAAAAGTTAGATCACCCAACACTATGATGTTCGACAGAGAAACCAACAACACTTCCTTACAAGATGCAAAATTATAGCCTTTGGATCTCTAGGATGAGGGATCCATATATAGATGTTTGCAGGTGGGTGAGTCAGCTTTTGGTATTTTGATTAGTGTCATTTATCTAATAGTTCTCAATTCTACTTGGAGATTTCATGATCTCTTACTCATCCCTGGGTGAATTCAGAGAGGCAAGTGTCATAGGAGAAGTTTCTGGAAGATTTCATGATCATCCACCTTGCAAACTGTCTCTTCCATTTGTCTACTCTCAACCATCGCACCCCACGGGGGGATTTAAAGATGCATTGCACCTCCCTTGTGCATTAGGTGGGATGCATCACACTTTGACCATGGAGTAGGTGAGATGGTCTAGTTTTGACCAGTTCTGAGCAGTTTTTCATGGAGAACTTCTGGGAGATGTTGTAATCAGCTGACCTTGTTCTTTTAGGGTATGAAACAACACTTTTAGGGACTTAGAAGCCCTTGGTTTATGGACATATAAGATTGGGGTTGCAGTTCCCAAATATGTCTATAACAGTTGCCCCCTAAAGCATGAGGTTGTAAATCTTCTGATGTCGGGTGAAATGCTTTATCATGAGGATCCGAGATTTTTTTCACTGGAAGGTGACCTGTAATAAGATACAATATAATACATTATCTTCATAATATTTTCATGATCTAGCTGAGGCGGGCATTCCCATGCTCAGCTTTTATAAATTCATTTTCATGTACATAAGACAGACAACTGTTTGTATGGCAGACTGATGATTCTGGTAGAGCCATCATCCTTTGGCTTGGATGATTATCTGTGCAGCTATGATGTACATTTGATGTCTTTATTTTATTGAATATATCACAGCCCGGATGGATGAAACTAGATCTATGGTCTTCAAACTCATTCATTCTTTGCCTGAAGTACAAGTCGATCCATGTGAAAAGATGTTCTGACATCGAACATGGAAAGACATCACCTAATTACCAACCAATGATGTAAACTATTAACAGGCCCGAGAGGAATCACCGATAATGATAATGACCCTCAAGGTACTGTAGTACAATTCATGTGGTGTGCATACATGAGTCGATGTCGAACACCATGCAAAATCTTTCAGTCGAAGGCCATTGATGTAAACTTGTCGCCATAAGTGAAAAACTTGCCATTGAGGCATGCAAGCTTCAAAGTACTAAAAGGGTTGTTCCTAAGTCAACTTCTTCGATAATGAGTTGATGTCGACAAGAAGTGACCCATCATAGGAGGGCCTTAATGAATCCCACATCTACAACACAAAACAGAGCAAATGATTTTGTGGAGGTGAAAACGATATGATGATACAAGGTTCACGGTGGCGGTCATGAAAGAATGAAGGGTGAAGGTATTGTAGTGGATGAGACACAAGCTGGATTGGTGAATTCTCTGAGCGACTTCTCTTGAACATATCGGTGACACTGAAATGGATTGGTAGCATTAACCCCAAAAATGGATGGTATGGTGGACCAATGGTGATATGGCCGGTGAATAGAATAACCCAACCTCACTCAATCATGGTGATGGAGTGAAAGTGTCATGTTCAAGAGTGACCTTCTACCAATAAAGTTTCTTCAAGTTTTCTTCCCAATTTTTCCCCAGTCATTCTGACCAATACCTCTTTATTTTTGTCAAGATTGAGGAGGATAACATATGCTTGTTCTTTAATTTGCTACTCGAGCAAACCCGTCGCTATGTTTTAACGAGCCTAGCAATAGTGAAACTCGTTCTTATCTGCATGGAAAAGTTTGTCGCTGTTGTTTTAACGAGTTTAACGACAAAGAAAACTCGGTCCTTTTCAATTTTAGAGAGTCTGAAAAGAGTCGGAAAGGAAACCCCAGTAATCCTTTTTCATAATATAATCCCTTAAGTCTGAAAAAATATAAAATAATATGAAAGGGATGACTTTTCGATAGTTTTAATGAGTTGAACAAGACAAGTGCTCGATCTTTTTGTGCAATGATCCCTCAGGTCCAAAAAGATTAAAATCTAGAGGAGGGATGACACTCCCAATCACTTTAACGAGCTAGAGAGTCTAATTGCTCGGAAATATCTTCATATTTTACGAGTCAGATGAAAAGAGCTTAAAGGAGACTCATTTTTTGAGGAATGAGTGATGTTTTCGAATCGCAGCTAGTTCCAAGTAAGGTTTGGAACTTTTCAATCATGACAATGTAAAGAAGGTGGCTAATAGAATCACTCATCACAGTTGATCCTCAAAAGGGGTAAGCAATCAAATCGAGGCGTAAGATTGACTAAAGAAAAGGTGGAGGTGATGGTAAGAACACAACCAAGGCTCAAAAGCTGATAATTATGCGATCACAATGGTTATTTACCAAAGGTGGGTTCATTTTTTAATGAGCTTAAACACTGGTGGAACATATGTTCATTGCTAGGTTTATTTTTTAACAAGCTTGAACTTCGCGTAAAACTGCTCGTTTTCGGTTTCATGTTTATACAAGCCTAAAATGAAAAAACTATGCTTGTTATAAGTTCGCATGCCCCCAACATAGTGACGCAAATCGAGGTGCATGCCCCCGAAGCTTCATTGCCTTCAACGTGGTGGTTGGAATGAAGGTTTACCTTTGAGATATTTGAAATAATCGACTTGGAAAGGGAGTTGTTTCATTTTTTTAATGAGGTTGACACAAGATAAGAACCGTCCTCGAGAGACCTTTGATCATAACTCATAAGGGGTCACGAAGAAAAGATCTGGCTCCAATGCCCCCAGTACATAATGTACAACATCACTGAATTGATCGTCAGATGATGTAGGTATGGTAGGGCTTGCTGTCAATAGCTCGTGATGATCCACACTATCAAAATGGTCAGAGTTATTCTTAATATTTGATGATGTAGAATATATCATATGACAGGTTTCCACTGTGGCCACTTCCGCCAGAATACTTGGAGGTGGGAAGATAAAAGTACCCATTAAGGAAGGGTCTCTTAGGAGACCTACTATGATATTTTGAAGTGATTGAGAGCTTCCATGGATCATTGGAATGCTTCTCGTAACTTGTGAACTATTGGGGAGAAAGGTTTGTTGGTCAACAATTGTAATTCCTCCTTGAAAAGGAAATGCAATATTTCTAAAGTATGTTGACACAACAGCATCCATAGCATAAATCCAGGGCCTTCCCACTAGGATGTTGTAATTGAGGTTTCCATGGATAACTTCAACATCAATTTCTACTGTTTTTCCCCCAATTCAACTTGCAAGTTACTTCAAATCCTGTACGAGGTGTATGTCTATCCATCGAATGCTTTTAACGTCGTTGACAATCATGAGAAGGGTGGTGAGCCTAAAATTTTCCAGCAACTCATTGACATAATACATGTAGATGCCCCCTCATCAACAACTGTTCGATGAATAGTTTCGTTGAGGGCTTTCACTTGAATGAGGAAAATGAGTTGAGGTGGTAACTGAGGTTCATATCCTTTATGATTAAAGGCCACAAGATTGGAATCTGCTGGGTCAATCCCACCTATTGCTGATAATAGAGCCTACTTTTGGGAGGGGCAATTTTGCAATACTTCAAGTGCTGACATAGCGGATGGCAATTGGGCCAGGTCCTCTACTATATTATAATTTTGTGCTGCTCTAGCACAATGATTAAATGTCGATTTGTGTACTGATCCCTTTGGCAACTTTATCATTAGTTCAGGAATGATGGGTGGCACAACTTCGGTCGAAGTTGTTGTCGAACTAATAGGTTGATCAGTAGCCTTGTTGTTCGATAGCTGTGGATTCCCGTAATATTTATTCCTTGTCGATATCAAAGCATCATTTTGCTATTTCGAAATGGACAACATAAGCACTTGGGATCGAGAAGCATTGTTGCTAGCAACCAAATTGGTTTCTAGATTTGGAAATGGGTCAATCAATACTGCTAAGATTTTTGAGTTCTTAAAGAATTTCTTAATCTCAGCTTTATGCAGACAATTTCTCGTCCAATGGTCTTTATCGCATATAAAGCATGGATGACTGGGTTTCCTTTGTCTAGAAGGGTTTGCAGAAGATTTTTCAGGGGATGAATCATCCTGTTTCTTCTTTTTGCTTTTCCCTTTCTTCCTGTCCCATGGTTGCTTCGGTTCTTTGCCCTTGTCGATCGACACGGCATTAACCTCTGAGGCAAGAAGTTCTTCATTTGAATTTTGACGGAAAACCATGCGGGATTTCTTAGATGTAGCCTTTGCGGTTTCGTGCTTGTTGTACCTATCACGCCATCACCGACATAAGAGTATTTGCTTGATTTAGGAGGAGGAGGAACGACAAACTATGGTCTAGGAGCATTAGGGATTTTGTCATAGAGCGTGCCAGACTGAGTATAGATCAAGTTTAGATATTGCACACGAGTGATGACTTGCTCTTCAATGAAAACCCCCCCTTTAGCCACATATTCTGTAATAGAAGGTAACAATGACTTAATAAACCATTCAGCTAGCAACTGATTAGGAACATATGTTTTCACTATTCGACGACAACATCGCCACTCATGAATATGATCAGATATGTGAGTGGCTATCGTCTGCTTAAACTTGGTAAGAAGCTCCATTCCTGTTTCATACCTTATTGGTAACTGAAAATGGGCTAAAAAGGTGGTGGCAAGGGCACTAAAGTTATCAAATGAATCTCTAGGCAATTTGATGTACCATTTTGCTACTAGACCAGTTAACGTTTGCTGAAAAAGGTGAAGCCTAATTGAATCATCATTGACAGTGCTGGATGAACACCACAGATGAAAGGCCATCACATGATTCAACAGATCTTCTCTCAGATTTCCATTGAATTTAGGAATATCTGACAGAATTTTATGAGGAATCATTGGCCACCAAGGGGCATAAGAAATTGGATCATTTGTTAGCTGATTCAGATATGGTAATTATAGAGTTGCTACGAAAGGCAACTATTGATTCAGGTTTGGTGAAGCTTACCTAGGATAAGACGGGATCGCCTGAGCAGTGGGTCTTTGCATACCAGCATAATGTATTTGATGCTGATAATTTTGATAAGGATGATGGGCATAACCATTATGATATGATTGATAGTGACCGTTTTGAATATACGGCAGCCCATTACCAGCAAAGTCTTCTTGCTCAGGTCCTTAGTAAGCTTGTTGGAATTGCGGTTGTTGATATTGCACCAGCCATGATTGTGAAGCCATTTTCTATTGTCCAATACTAGATGTTTGACCAAGATGAGGGGTAATAGTAATCGTTTGAGCCCGAGTTGCTCCAGTTAAGGAGCCACTAATTAGAAATTGTGGTTGTGCCGTGGGGACAAGAGGCTATTGTATTACGACCTGAGAGACTGGAGGTTGACACACAATAGGCAATGCTTGTACTTGCAACACATCACAATGGCCTTCGTAGTGGGGATATTCGACACAGGTGGATTTGGTTGCATTGAATATACAATCTTCGCTGTTGAGGCAGTATTGGCACCAAACCACTGGATGTAATTCCAGCTTGACCCGAATTCTGTTGTGAACCCTCATATGGTTGTTCTCTTGGAGGGAACATTGAAAGCGCATACTACCACCCATATGGTAGAAATCTAGTGCTTGAAGTAAATATTGGCCTTTAGAGACTGGACTGCCCAAATTGATACTGTTGTGAAGGATCAATTTGCTGAGACTCAACATAAGAAATTCTAGGTATTATTTCGGATGAACAAACGGGAACAAACTATACTGTCGAAATATCCCTGGGTGGACTTCATCTAGTGGTTGAGAGCTAGTTGGGACAGATGGTATACCAGTGAACATTCTCAGAGTGGTGGCAAGAGGTTCTGTTGTTGCTGTATCGGATGACACAGTCCTAGATGTAAATGGTTGTTCATACATATCGAGTCTATCCAAAAGATTTCCTATTGATTCTATAGGAACTTGCGATGAAGGGAGACTAACTTCTGAAGTTGAAGGATATAGGTGTATCCTAGTTCCAAAATGGAATGGAGTACTGGATGGAAGATCCTCCGTAATTTCTTCTATAGCAATCAGTCCAGGTGGAAGAGGTAGATCGTCAGGTCCGTAAACTATTTCTGGTGCTGAAGAAGGTATAGACTCTACAGCGACAGATGCTGGAGGGACAACACCTTTCGGATCAACCCCATATGGAGCTGGTTTAGGAATAGAAGTGTTTACCAATACACTAGGATCAGTTCTAATGTCCTCTTGTAACTGCGGAACTTCTTCTGTAGAGGCAGGGATACCATAAATAGTTGGAGTAACCGGAGTCTCTAAGGATGTTGAAACACAAGCTTCAAACAAACCACGAGACTTTGACCCAGTT
>APFE031283012.1:0-44994 GCA_000404065.3 Pinus taeda | reverse complement strand
AATGAATTCTGGATAAGTGCCTTTGAATGGCTTCTCGATGAGAATCCAAGCGATCTGTTTATCTCGTTCCCCCCTGCACCATGGGTCAACATAAATAAACTTACCAACTGAGTTCCCTATCTTGGACAGAGTTTCAGAAGACCAGAGTTCTAGAGGAAGATTCGGCAGTTTGGCCCAGATCAGAGAGTTTGCGGGAGTGTTCTTCAATGGGTCAAAACCCATGTACCACCTAGATAGAAATAGAAAAATCCAGCCATTAACCCAGGGTTTGCTGAGAATGAGCTCCAGATCCTTTTCTTTTAGGAAGCGGAAGGAATACCAGTCCTTCATCAGAAGAGAAATTATGGGCGTGTAACCCAGAATGGGAGACCATTTTTCGGATAACCATTGCCTCGATTCTAGATCCTTCATTAGAGGGAAATGCCATTTCCCGACTAGTGCAAATTTTTGTAAACTGTCTATACGCTTCAGTGAGGATTGCACTGTTCACCGATATAGCCTTTGGGGGAGGACCAGATTTGATTGGGCGAAAACGGGGGTTGAAAGGCTTGAATGGGCCCGATAAACTTTCCAAGGTGTCAACAGGACCACCAGAGGGATGGCAGCCCCCTTCAGGATGAGGGGACATAGTGGCGATTTCTGGGATGACCATTTCATCCACGGTGGCATGCCAGCTCAGAGAGGAATTATGGGCCCATTCGGCCTCGATGGTGGCATTAATTAGAGTCAGGGTGTCTGAAGAGACGTTACCTTCCGACATGGAAAAGCAGCACGAGGTCCCAGGCAGCCCTAGCACTGAAGATAAGAAGGAGCAGATCCTGAAACTGAAAAGATAGTATCACATAATGCCTGGAAAGAAGGTCAATCTGACAGAAGAGAGGGGGCGGGTACTAAGAAAGCTGCTAAAAAAGATATATCTATGAAGACAAGGATTCGGTCAGAGAAGGTTCAGGAGGAACCAGCAATAATTTATAGAAAAAAGGATGCCCAAGTACAGGAGGGGGAGCCCGAAAGGTCAGATACATAAATAGAGGCCACCGGCAAATAAACTTTGATGATCAAGCTGACGTATTCATCCTATGAGCTTCCCTATAATCGTAAGTCCGAACAAGGGATGTATATGAAGCATCTGGACTTAAAAAACCTGAATAGAGGGAGACACATGTTTCCAGGAAAGGCTTGCAGTCATCCTGAGTGCACAAAGAAAACCATAAAACCAGTAGAAGAGTACTAAGATTAAAAATCCTGATTTGTATGCCTGACTAAATGAACTGAAGAGAGAGCTGTGATAAGAACGAACGAAAAAAAACTGAAGAGAGAGATGTGATAAAAACGAACGAAAAAGGGGGAAAAAGTGCACGCACCTGAACCAGAGAAGAACCCGCCGATTGCCGGAGAACCAACCATTAGCAGAAAGCAGAGCAGGGCAAGGAATGGGAGATAACGGAATGGGATAAGGAGAAATAGTGCATGGAGGATCCCTGCGCCCAGGTAGGCATAGAGGAGCAGAAACTGTAAACTTCAGAGGAGCTCCGAACTTATAGATGAGATGAGTAAGACGATAAAGGATGAACGTGTCGGGGATGGATAGACATGCATAGCATGGAGCTGGCTAGTAAGTACGTGGATGTTCATCCGAAAGAGGACAAGAGATGCTTTCCTGAGAAAAGCGGGGCCTTCAGTGGAGCCATGGCAGCCCGTGATTGGAGGCAATGGGTTGAAAACTCACCTGGTTGGCTCCAACGGCGGTCCCCCCTAGCAACGACGCGCAGCTCTCTCCGGCACCAAGTGATATTAAAAAATTGTTATCCGTTGCAGAGTTGCTAGTGTCCATGAACTCATAGGAGTTATAGTTATCATCTAAGAGTGTGCATGATTGCATTTATTCTATTTAATTAGATTTTTTGTAGAATGTTCTCATAGATAGGAATTCAATTTCCCTTTTTGAATAAATAGTTTAGGTTTCTGTAATAGAGATTTTGATTCATTTAAATCAGCATTCAAGATTCTTTCTAGTGTTGAATAGGATTGTTAATTTAACAATAGATCTCATATTCTTTGAATAAATTGTTTAAGAATTACTTTTATAAGTTTATATGTTTAAGTAATTTGATTGAATGTCTTTCTCTGGTTGGATTGATTTAGAAACTTCAGAGCTTATTTTAGATTTTGTATGCATTAGTTTAAATTAGATTTCATATACGTGAACTTAGCTTAGATTTAGTGTTCATGTTCTTTGAATAAAATGCTCTGTTTTGATTAGCTTTAGAGTGATTGAATGAATTCTTTCATTGAACATAGGTTGAATTCAGTAGATAGCTTAAGAGCATTTTGTAGTTAATGGATCAATGTGGTTTCATTGTAGTTAAATTTTACTTGCATTGAAATTAAGTTTGATTGATTTAGATTGAGATTGAAATTTTTTATCTGCATTCTGTATTTACTTTAGAAAGAGGAATTTGATATTAATTGAGTTTAGATGCTCCGATCCTCCATTACCCGCACTTGTGCCTTGAAGCTTATGAGCCCCAGATTTCACCAGCATTTTTGGCATCGTTGTCGGGGAGGTGCTAAAGGGATCAGAGCATAGTTTCTTTCACAAGTTTTTGTGTGAACTTAGCTACAGGGAAATCAGAGGGAAAAGATGAGGATAAGACGTGAGTGAAGAGCCATGCATCCACTTTTTTTTCGGTCACTCCAAAGTCTGGTTGTCCAAGTAAGTGAGGAGTTCAAGTTTGGTGTGTTTTATTGCAATCAGTTTTTAGTCATTAAAAATTTCAAGCTCTTAAATGACAAAACGTTTTTGGGGTGTTGTAAGAACCCGTAGGTACTAATCCATGTGTGGAGACAAGGATTTCTAAACTAGAAATCATGATTCAAGGATGATTAAGAATTTGAAGGAGTCATCTCAAATCTTAGGAGAAGCTGGGGTCTCTGCCTCTCAGGAAGAGCAGATCTTGACAGTAGTCAAGAACCTTTCTATCTCTCCAGAAGTGATCGAAGAACCTCATTTCCATGAGACACAACCACATGAAGAGATAGAATCCTCCAGTAATCATGTTTTCCAATATTTAGAGGAAACCGAGGACTTATGGACAACATATATTGGAGAGGCGCCCCTAAAACCAGAGATTGAGGAGGCCAAAGAAAAGGACATGCAATATTGTCCAAATGAAGAAATGAACCAACACCACTATGATTACATCCAGCATTGGTTCCATAGCAGTACTTCAGCAAGGAATCATTCTTTCTTCACACTTTCTTAGCATCATATAATTTGCAGCTACTATTTTTACATGCTCATGTACACTGTAAAGTTTATATGATAAATTTAAGCATGAATATATCCTTGTACCTGATCTGCACATGGCTTCACTAGAAGTCCTCTTTCACTTGAAGTAAGACACCATTTCTATAGTATAGTAGGAAAGTTAGTATTGTAAATAAATAAATGAAATTAGTAAAGAGAAAAATAAGTCTTTTTGTGAAAACCAGCTTGTGTAGCACATCTGGGAAGGGACTTTGCTTGAAAATCAGGTAACTGGCAGGAAAGGTTCCCAATAAATTTTGTAAATTTGTATGAGTTCTTCAAATCATGTATTTCATTATGTCTTGCACTCATGTTGGTTGATGTGGAATTCCTTAAGGCCCACATACCAACAAGCACTATCCCATCGACATCAACACATTATCTAGGATTAGGGTTAGGGTTAGATAAGGTACCTAGGAGCCTGCATGCCTTAATGGAAGGTATACTTGCAATATACTAAGGAAATACATCAATGTTTCTTGGTGGATGAATTATACAGACCATTTGAATTCAACAAATCTATCCATGGTTAGTAGAATGTACCTAGTGCCTTGATTCCCATTGAAATCAAAGGTGGGATATCTCGCATTGGTTAACAATCTCCTCAATGGTCAATAATCCAATGATTCTTGCTTATGTTCGACATAGACACCATTTATTCACATATGCAAGATTGCACATGGGCATGTAGTGGTTGAAGACTATATGGTTTTGAGATCACGACATAGATTTGCAACAGTTTGGATTTTTGTATCAGCATTTCCATTATCATTTGCAGCAGCAGTCACCTTTCCTAAATTATTTGGGGACATACAACTCTTCAGGCATGGGGGAGAAGGGGACCTTCAATTCATCCTTCATATTTTTAGTTCATCCTGCAAGTCTTTAGCTTCCTTTAGTAGATCCAAATCAGCCTCAATTGCAGCTCTAACTCTTCTTTAGTAGATCAGATCAATGGTCACATCAGCTCCAACTATTCCATCCTCCACTTCATCTTGCAGTACTAGGCACATTAATGATAAAGGTAAAACTTGAGGTAAATTTGGCTTATGATTCTCTAATTCATTAGAAAGTTAAAGAAACTTAATGATTCACCACTTCTCATTCCATTCATTTCATCTTTCATAAACCATCATCATTTTATTATCCTTCCATTCACTCCACATATACTCTGATTAAAGACCATGTTAAAAGAAAAAACCTTATGGTGCATTGATAAAGCAGCCTCTATGATGCCTTCTCCTTCCATGATGAAAAAATTAGGATGAAGTCATTAATGCCATCGAATGATAAAGGAAACCGCCTATAGACATTGGTCTTATGAAGACAGAGTATTAATTGCCATTCACCATCTCCATCACTCATCTCTCCTTCACTTGTCCCTTTCTTGTCCTAAATTTGTATTGCTCAGTAAATTAGTGTGACCTATTAAGTATGAAGAGTGTTGCACCAAAAAACCAACACCTCCAAACATTCAAGTAAGTGTTGCTCCGCAAGAACCAGCGCCTTCACATATCCAAGTAATGTTGTCCCACAAGAACCTATCAAAGAGCAAGAGATTTTTTTGCATGAGGAAATGAAAACCCTTAGGCATGGGCGGATGTTGGGTCTCAAATATGTCCATTTTTCAAGCATACAAAACTTCCATTTATAACCTAAATTCTGACACTAGTATACTCATTTCAGCTCATAATTCCATCATTCATCGCCAAATCACATCCTATGCCTCGTAGTTGATTATCATTAGTTTTATTAGATTTTCAATGATTGGAGATGATTTAGTCATGATTTACTAATGAAGGTTTCACTAAGCTCATCCTTTCACAGAGTTCCATCTCTGAGTTTCTTTACAAGCCAATAGAGTACAAAAATGGCCAATTTGGGGCTTTGACACTTTTGGCATGCATCCGGACAAACCAAGAGAGGTTATTATCAAAAATAATGTTTTAATACCTTTCCATAACCTGTATTGCACCTAAGTCACTCATGTGGGTCTCTAGAAGGAAATTCACAAATTTTCCCAAATCTACAATAAGTTTCAAACAACGAACTTCCACCTCAATTTCCATGTAAGTGAAGGTGAAAGAAGAAAATATGGCACATGGGTTTTGGTCCCAGTGTAGAATACTAACTAAACCTACAGCTTTTTTCTAAAATTCATCACGGTTTGGGAGATACAAAGAGGTCATTGAGGTTGATTTGTATAAAAATCAGGTAAAACTAAGATTTGTAAAATATCCAAACAACCAAATTTGGGCATGCTTTATGAGGAGATTGAGTTGAATCAAAAGATTTAAAGACATGATATTTGTCAACAAGATGGCCAAGTAGGTTCTATATGAATATTTTACCAAAATACATAGTGGTTGAGGAGATCAAGCCAGCTCTTCATCACTAATTTGTGTAAAATCACAACAAACATATTTTTTATATCTCTTCCAAAATTGCAAATTCATTTGGGATTCAGTTTAAATGGCTTTTGTATATATATCAGAGCTTAGGAAGGATGTAATAATATTTTGTTATTAATGTTATAGACTCTATTTCGAAGGATTTAAGATGATCTATGACTATTCTTAAGCTCTAAATCAAATGGATTTCAACATATCTTACTGCGAGTCATAGTATTTATGTTTTGTTATCCATTTTAATGCAATAGATTAGCTTGTTCCAGTTGTGGGAGGGCCCACCACAAATGGAACCGATCCCAATAGCTAGTATAGATTAGGAAATTGTGTGATTTTACAGAGTTAGTTTCCATTAATTTGAATTTTGCAGTGCCTAAATATTTGTCATTTGATCTTGCAACTAAGCCTTGGATTGATTCATAGACATTTAGTAATTTCTTGTATCGGTAATTGATTGCTCCATGGTATTATAAATCATTATTATTCAAACCTTCTCCTGCATAATCATTTAAAAACCATACTCAGCTTTTTTCATGGACAAATAGGCATGAATGCATCGATATTGCGTAGTTAAGAGTGTAACTGTTATGGAATGGATTTAAATTTAAAATGATTTATGAATATGCATTTGTTGTGTCCTATAGATTAACCTCTGAGTGGAGTGTTTGTCATGCATATTTGAAGCTTGAGCAATTGTTTCATAACTAAGTTTTTCTTCACGCGTGGTTCACGGATACCCATGGTCACTGGGTCGTTGCTACGTCCACAGTACAACACTAGGGTAGATTGACCCCGAAAGGGATCACACCCCTCGGCCTATTTACTGACCTGACCCCAAGAGCTTTCGGGAATTGACCCTGTGGTTTCATAACTGAGTTTTGTAGTAAGGAATTTTGATTTTGATTAGAATAGTTTCATTTTCTATTAGATACAGTTTGAATTGGTAGTTACAACATTCAATTTCAATTAGGAGTAGTCTAGGTTTTAACTGACAGTGCACAGGGATGATATAGTAGTATGAGTTTCGATTGGTTAATGAATTCCAAGTTTTTTGAATTAGAGTCATGCACATGATTGTGATATTTCTTAACTTCGATGAGAGTCATGTTTAATTTCTTAAGTCTTGTATCGTGGATTTAATTTGATGAGATTTGTGTGGATAACTTCTTGGTTATTTTGAACCTCATTGTTAAGTACAGAACTTATAAAATGTTGCAAAATCTCATAGGAGTTATAATATAATCTAAGAGTGCGTGTGCTTGACTTTATTCTATTTTAATTAGATTTTTTGTAGAATATTCTCATAGATAGGAATTCAATTTCCCTTTTTGAATAAGTAGTTTAGGTTTATGTAATAGAGCTTTACATTCATTTAAATCATCATTCAATATTATTTCCAGTGTTGAATAGGATGGTTAATTTAACAATAGATCTCAGATTCTTTGAATAGATTGTTTAAGAATTATTTTTAGAAATTTATATGTTTAAGTAATTTGATTGAATGCCTTTCTCTGGTTGGATTGAATTAGAAACTTCAGAGCTTAGTTTAGATTTCATATTCATTAGTTTAAATTAGATTTCATATACGTGAACTTAGCTTAGATTTAGTGTTCATGTTCTCTGAATAGAATGCTCTATTTTGATTAGCTTTAGAGTGATTGATTGAATGCTTTCATTGAACATAGGTTGAATTCAGTAGATAGCTTATGAGTATTTTGTAGTTAATGCATCAATGTGGTTTCATTGTAGTTAAATTTTACTTGCATTGAAATTAAGTTTGATTGATTTAGATTGAGATTAAAATTGTTTATTTGAATTGTGTACTTAATTAAGAAATAAGAGTTTGATATTAATTTGGGTTAGATGCTCTGATCCTACATTAGCTGCACTTGTGCCTCGAAGCTTACGAGCCCCGGATTGATAATTTAATGTTGGAAACTATAACACATATAATTTCACCAACAATAGGGACATCATTCTCCAACAAGGAGCATCATTAACGCATCTTATCCACAGGTATGTCATCTTGCTTAAGATTTCTCGTTAGCATAATATGATAAAAAATGTAGGATTATGTAAGCCTTGGTTTTATAAGAAAAGGAGGCCAGTTAAGTTGGCCACCTTCAGCCAGTAAATGAGGAGAAAACAGTTAGATCACTCCACACATGGTAGCAGTCAAATAAGAAGAAAAAGGATATGAGGTAAAAATGGTTAAGTTACGGATGATCAAAGTGGGAGATAATTATGGGGTAAAGAGGAATGATGGAGTGGTAGTGGGACCAACGGTCCAAAAGTGGGTGCTCGTACTTAAGTAGCCAACACACCATCCCACACAATCACCCATATGAGGAAATAAAACACTGATTTCCATGCAAAGGTGGCATTCAAAATCTCGAGGATTCATCAAATCAAGGTTGCCCTCAGCTCTTGAAGCAGTGTCTATAGGAAAGACAATGAGCATTTTTCAGTGCAGGAGCACCTATAGGATCCTACAGGAAAACCTACAGGATCCTATAAGAGACCCTATAGGACATAGAGAAACCATCTACAAGATTGTCAATGGGAATTTAGAGAGGAAGGATCAAAGGTTGGCTTCATGAGACAATAAGTAGGAGGTAGGAGCTACACATTCCCACATTTTTTGGTTAAAAAAATATAGAGAAACCCTCCATTTGGTTAAGGAATTTGTAGTTTAGGGGAATTATATTACAGGGTTGTCATTTAAAATCTCTCATCCACTATAATTTGGAATTATACCCATACAAGCCTCCACAATGACCAAAGGTAAAATGACAGGGGGATTTAATAAGAGGGAACCCACAAACACAGTGAGAATTCATCAGCATCCTCCTATAGTAGAAATCTGCAAAAGGCACAATTGGATGGTTTTCATTGAAAAAATGAGGGGATGCGATGATGAGGTGGCAATATACTTTGCTCTCTCACTTATACCACTAACTAGGACCCATGCCACTACTGTGGTGAAAGGCCTCTCAGTAGAAATCACCCCTGAAGTCATAGGCAGAATCACCACACTTCCTTTAGGGTTACCTTGGAGAAAGGAAGATAAGGGTAACAACACCCTTGCAAAAAAAAATTCTTTTTGGAAGGGGCAGAGGCAGTGGAGGAAAACAATGGGGTAAGAAGAGAAAGCCTTCCATACCCTTGGAATGAAATTAGCTACCACCTCATTAAATATATATCATTTGAAGGGAGATACAGTGTGGTGTATGGATACTATTTTAGGCTTCTCCAAGAACTGAGATTTGGAGTAGACACACCTCCTCAAAATAGACTAAATATACCCTATTTTCTTCTTCAATCAGCAATAGATATGAGCATCAAAGTGTAGGAAGGGAAACATCAACAACTAGCCCATCATGGGTTAATCACACTTATCCTAGAAGATTATCTCCAAAACATAAGATTCCCTATTACATGGACAACTTTTAGAGACATGCAAGCAGAGGGAGAAATAAAAGCTCTTGAATATGACAAAAGCCCCACTGCTAGTGAGAGGGATGAAGAAGAAACAGAGGAGGAAAATGAGGAAGAAAAGGAGGAGTAAAATGAAGAAGATACAGAAGAAGTAGCAAAATAAGAAACAGATGAATAGAGTGAGGAACTAGAGGAAGAAGAGGAAGTGAAAGAGAAGGATGAGGAGGAGACTAGAAAGGAGGAGACAAAATATAAAGAAGAACAAAGGTCTACAATTCAAGTCAAAGAAGGAGAAGAATTACCAAGGGTATCTCCACAACCTACTGAGAAAGAGGCAACATCTTCTCTTACTTCTCTAAGTTCATCTATCAAGCAAAAAGGTAAGAGGTAGAGACAAACCCCATTGTACTTTAGGAAATTAAAAAGCACAATAATCAGGCAAGGAAGACCTCAAAAACACACCAAAATTCCTATTTTCATTGAAGACTCACCAAAGAAGCAAGAAAAGATAGCTCCTCTTGAGAAAATTTGGGGACAAGGATCATCAGGACAAGCCTCTCCCAAATCTCCCATCACTTATGTTAGGAGGCATGTCACCAAGTCTGCCTCATCAAAGGGAAAAGGTCTCTTATAGGAGACATAGAAGGACCTACAGGAAGCAAAGGCCATCCTATAGGAAACTTTGTTAAACCTACAGGAAACTCATAAAATCGACCAAGAAGGTATCACTCAGTAGGAAACAAAGAAGGAAGACCCAAAACTAAGAGAACCTAGACCTCAACCCAACCTCAACTCTTACTACAGGTTCATTGAAGGGGGTAGGGTCATTCCACATAAATGTTCCATCCCATTATTCTTTGAGCTTGAGAAAGAAAGGTCAAGAACACACAGGTGGATGCAAATTGCCAAGTCCAAGGAGTGGAGGATGTGGGCCACATGGAAGAGAAAGTAAAGGAGATGGGTAGAGAACTGAGTAGCATAAGGGGTAGAGAGACAATGATGAAAGATCAGTTGGAAGAAGGGAATGCATGGCTAATGAGATTGTTACAAGAAAGGGAAAGCCAGTTGGCGACTATGGCCATTTTATCCTTAGAGGAAATCTAGTGTGGGATGCCAGCAAAGTCTTATATCTTGTATCTTAAGGAGTTGTGGCTATAGTTCAAAACTAGGACTTTAGAAATGACAAGCACTATGCCCTTCCAAGACTATAGATAATTCATTGATCTCTGTGATCAAATAACCTTGGAGGATAGAGCTAAAATGTCTGAGTTTTACCTACACAACTTGGCCCTTACATATTTGAATGTGTGGGACGCAAATTCAAAAGCTGGGGACTTGCAATTGATGACCTTATCATCATGGATGAATCATGAGGAGGCAAGGGCTGCAAAGACGAAGAAGGTAATGGCAAGAGAAGAGACAAAATCCCTCATGATAAGAGTTGAGAAATCTAACCCAATGGCTATCATCAACACCCACAACTTGATTGCAAATGATCCTAAGCTTGCACCTAGGTAGCTTGCTATCCAAGAGCAAGTAGTCACACACTTCAAAGACATGTTCAGGTTGTTAGGAGATGGTAGCATGCAATCTTGCCAAAGGAGATGGAACACCTTACCCTACAGCCTGAAAATCAGAGAATACCATTCTCCTCATAGAATGAGAGAGGCACTAAACCAAACATTCATGTACAAGCAAGATCTATAAAGACTTAAAGTCAATTGGATTGGCTTAAGGCTTAGCCCACCACAGATCTTAGGAATGTTGGAACGAAGGAAGGAAGAGCAAGAAAGAAAGCAGTGGGAAGAGATAGATAGGAAGGAATGATTTTATTCATAGGAAGAGGAAACTACAACAAAAGCATGGGATGTCAGGGATGCCACTAGAGCAATGAAGGACATGGATATAAATTGATTTTCTTGGAGGGTGAGCAACACTTTCAGTAGGGGATGATGATGAGCCTCATAATTGGGTAACCTTAAATACACCTCCAAGATTATTTAAATAAACACTTCTCATAATTCCTTACATATTTTGATTATATTTTATTTAATGAGATGATTAAAAGTAAGATATTATGTGTAGTGGACTAATGTGCATTGATTCCAGGTTTTTGAGAGAAAATCATGGCAATTTTGGCTAATTAAGGGAAAAAATTCAAGTGAGACAAGGAGGAGAGATTGTAGGAGATATATCCTCCTCATTTAATCCTTACTCATTCGAATATTCCTCCATCAAATCACACTAGCTTGGAGTTGCAAGCAACTTAGTCATGAAGATCAAAAGGCAGTCGAGCTAGTGATAGTTAAAGAGCCAATTCATCTTGCATTTGGGAGCTAAGCCTCCCTAAATTTAAGGAATTCGTTGGAGACTTCATTTTTATAAATAGGGAGGCCTAGAGCTTCATTAGGATTTAGATTTTTTTTTTATGTAAAAGCATTAGGAATTTTTGAGTTCAAGACTTGTGGAAGACATTGTTATGTAATTTTTCTGATATGATAATGAGAATGAGCATTTACTTGATCCAACAATGAGTTGACTCAGAGTTCTGAAGCTCTTGTGTTAGCTCCCAAACCTAGCACCAAAGGCTCCTCTTCTTGTACTTGTATTCTTAGTTGATTTCATAGATTAATAGTTGAATTGGTTTTAGCTCTATTTAATTGCAAGTAGTTGTGGATTTGATTAGTTTGCTTCCAATTGTGCATTGCATTAGAAGTAGCTTAGAAAGATAAAGGAATACCAAAAATGTAATAGTAGGTATGTTTGGACTCACTCCTTCTTTCTGGGAGCATGGTTTGAGGAAAGAACTCCTATGCAGCCCCAAAAAGACAAAATTATGATTTCTTATGGAACTTAAGGTTTTTTGCTACTTAGGCCAGCATCTTTTCAGTTTTCAAGAATAGGATTAAAATATCATTTCTGATATTTTCAGCCTTGCATTATATCTTATAGTGTTTCACAATATTATGCAAGTTTTTCCATGCATGAAATAGGCAACTAGATAATGGAATTTTGTTTTCTTATTTGGTTGAAAATATTTCTTGCTTGACATGATTTATGGATAAATGCCAATGGTTGATGTAGTGCAAGAGTTTCTACAGTGTAGGGAGATCTCATGACCAACAACCCCAACCTAACCTCATCCATCCATGATCATAAAAATCCACTAAGTCCCTCACCCAATTCATCATTCCACAAGAACAACTTTCCAGGGTTGGTGAGCAAATCCAGCCATCTTACAGATTCTATTTTGAGCTCTAAAGGAGTCCTAGCCACTCTATTTCCTTATTTCTCCCACCATTCACCCTTCCTAGGCCTACACTACCTTCCAAATCACTCTTATTTCTCTCGGATGGATCTTATAGGAATACAGGGGATCCTGTAGAAGCATTAGGACATCCTGTAGGAAGCATTAGGACATCCAGTAGAATGACCTATAGTGCCTTGGTTTGAGGCCAAATTGTGCAAAAATCATTTAGGAAGATAGGAGAAGACCCCTAATTGCCTCGTAAGCCATATGACTTTCCACCACCATCTCTAACCCACCTTACACATCACCAAGAGGATTTAGCATTCACATTTTCTTACAAAAAAGACAAAAAGGAAGAAAGAGTTATTATGTTCATTTACATGCACAACAGTAGAGTGTTTGGTTATTTCAGATTGCATGCCCAGGAAAGTAGGATTACACACATGTTAATTCTACATTATTTTAAAGAAAAGCATCTTAGCAGTTAGTTAGATGAATGGTGTGTTTAAGCATTTGATTTCAGTCTTTCCTTACTACAGTATACAAGCTTTTAGCTGGTGCAAATTCCCCTTTCCTCATTGGTAATCAAGCTTCTTTTGAATCAATAGAAGGTTGATTTGAGAAACCATATTGGTATATCGCCAGCTCAATAGTGACAAAGAGTGGACCCATCTCATCTACTTGTGTATACAACACTGTCACCTCCAATTTTGTACGAACCCCAGGGTGATAAAGTAGAGTTGGTAGCCCTAGGTGTTGCAGCATTCTTGCTGCAATACTGGTGCTCATTAATTGATATAGATCTCTAAGAAACACCTATTTATACCCTTTTACATACAATCCCATGGTATATGGACCATGGGCGCATCTCAAAACCAACTCAAATTTACATAAACGATGGTACAAACCCTTTTTGACTTCTAGCTACCTACGTGCTCCACATACACAATTTGTGGAGACTTTATATATTTTCATCAAAATTTACAACAAAACTTGGGTTTTTAACCCCAAAACTGACCCAAGGGACCCCATCCCAACAGCCCCCCAACACAAAGGTCATGACTCACCCTTGAGTCACTCAGTAGGCGCAGTGATCTTGCTACGAATATCCCTGCACAAATGCGACCAATGAGCTACTTTGTATTTGATCCTTTCGTGGTGAGCTTCATTGTTTGCTAAGTTGTCGATAAGCCCATAAGCTTCTCATGAATATTGGTGGTAACCTGGTAAGCCTCACCTAGTAAAGGTCCCAACCTTGCCTTTAGCATGGCCTCCTTCCTCTGAGCTACTTCAACCTGTGCGCGAAGTTGTTTCCCCTCCTGCAGCTTGGCGAGGCGCTGCACTAGAGAAATTGAGCATGTTGTTTCAATGACCTCATCATACTATCATTTGAGCTTGCAAACCTCTGTATTGAGCATCTGTAGGTTTGGGTCCTCCTGCATATTCATGACCAATTCCATTGATTGCTCGAATAAGGCTGAGCAGTGTGTGATTGTGGCATCCAACATGGTCATTCCTGCTGTGATCATGGCTCTGCATTGTTCCCAAAACTCAGGTGGAGCTGAAGGCTGTCATTTGAGCTACAGCTCTGAGATCTTCATGTTGTGTTCAAATTTAACTCTTGCAACTTTGGAATTTACCTCGCAAACTCGTGCAACTAATTTTTGGATCATGAACTCTAGTTGCACGTCCTCGGGTATGTGCAACTTCAACACTGTTTTGCATGCCTCTGTAACTGCGGCCACAAGCTTGGAGCTCTGGGCCTAGATATTATCTCTTGCTTTCAGGGTGTTGCCTTTGTGGGGCCTAACCCAAGTTCAATGTTAGTTCACTAACAAATCCCTAACACTGCTAGCCCTTTCGGCAATAGCCAATAGAGTGCGGACCAAAGTCTCACCAAAAGCAGTATGGGGGGATGCTGGAACCAAGTTTCCGCACCGTCAAATGGTCGTGATGTCAGTTTAGACCCTTTGTTGCTACTTTCATGCAAGTCACTAAGCTTTAGGGCTTTGACAGTATACCCCTTTATTCTGGCCTTCAATACCTCCTCAAAGGTGTACAATTGACCTTTGCGCAACTTTAACCCACGATCCAGGTACTTTCACACTACTATGACATCGTATTGCATAAGTTCCCAAGTTATCTTAAGTGTTTTACTTATCTTGCTAAACAATCACAAGTAGCATCTTGTAAACTGATATTCTTACATGTGTTCAATTAACCAATATAATCACATATATTCACACATAACATAATCATTGTAAATTAAACCCAAAACGCAATATAACCAGATGCATTAAGAGGAAATAAATACATAGAATTTGCAGAATACTACTCTTTATTGATATATTCAGTTTAATACAGGCTCTATCTACCCTACGCACATAGCTATAGGGGTCTTCGTACTTAGCTACAGACTTCCACCCTAGCCCTCTGCACACTCAACTACAAAGCCTTTACCTACGCTAAGACCTAAAACACTTAGACTTCTCTACCAAGACTCTTCACTTCATTCCTCCCTTCTTAACTTAAGGCTCCCTAGAGATTACTTATTTATTTCTTTTTTATACAATCCCATGGTCCACAGACCATGGGTGGATCTTTCCAGTCGACTTTACATTTTAAAAAATAAGGGTAGATAACCCTTTATGACTCTTGACACCTTCGTGCTCCACGACCACAAAATGCAGAGACTTTACAACTTTATTACAAAATTGAGCCAAAACATGGGCTTTTAGCCCCAAAAATGTCCTTGGGGGAACCCCTTCCCAACAGGCCCCCAACACATAGATGGTGACACACCCTCGAGTCACTCTACAAGCATGGAGATCTTGGCGTGAAGGCCTCCCAGCTCAACTTGTATGATGACAACCTCGACAGTGCACTATGCAGCCGCTTGCTTTGCTTCTTCAACCAACTGTTCTGTCATTGGTCCTAAGCTGTTAGCCTGAAGCTTCTCTTGAGTTTCTTGTAAATTCAAAAGATTTCCTTCAATAGAGGTCATGACCGAATAAGCTTCATCCAACCACGACTTCAAGCACGCCTTTAAAACTACCTCCTTGTGCTACGCTACATCTACCTGTTCTTTCAATTTTTTTGTAGAAATTTTGAATAATATGACACTTATTCATAGATATTATCCTGATTATACACTATTTGTGGAATGCATGCATAATGCATAACCTCCTCTACACTGATCATCAATTTTGCGGAATTAAGAAACAATCGCATGCACACACTGAAACACTAATCACACATATCGACACAATATATCACAGGGAAAGCATACAGCTGAAAACACCCAACTATCTATATATTATATTGATTGAGAACATGTAACAATACATAGTACAATACGCAAGTACTCAGTACTATCTCCACCTGCTACACACAAACTAGCTCAAATTTGAATCAATCACAGGTTCAAATATCCTCTGCTGCTTGCCTACCTCCACTGCGCATTCCTGCATGAGAATATATGAGAATGGCTGATCCAAACTCGTATTTCCCTTGTGTTGCACTACGCAATCCTCATTGGCAATCTCAATCCACTGATTGTGCAAATCTCATGCACAACTATAATCACAACTGACAGCTGTCTTGCCCTTTCACTCACCTCTAACACTTGTCTCACTGAACTGTCCATGCACTGAGTTAATTGATGTATTCTTAGGTTGATTTATGATTTAATAATTAGTGAATTAATTAATAATTAATTCACACCACTCATGACTAGTGTATTTTTCAGTTAGACTCGATACAACCAGTTCAACTAAGTCAAACTAAACACAACTCCATGAACTCCTCATTCAACCCCACCAAACTCAATCACTTGAGTTCTAACTGAAGTCCTTCATGCAATAGCTCAACTAACCCATAAGAAAAGCATCTTTCCTTCTGGAAGTTACATGTGCCACATCTGTATCTCGAACTGAAGTGCTGCAAGAGGATAAGATAATGTTTATAGTCTAAATATTATTAAGAGCTAATAATATTCGATTGTTCTATATTTAGACTGGAAGTCTAAAAATAGACTTCTCCCATATGTCTAAAAATATAAGTCCATCTATTTTTACCAACATGAGTAATCATCCAAAAATAGCATCCTGCAACTCATAGACCATGATCCATATGTCTAAAAATAGACTTTGCGCCAAAAATAGCCTATAGGCACACTTAGTGAAGGCGAGCTCCATCATCTTATTGCATTGTCAACAGTCCCTCTCAACAAGATATGGATTATATGCAACCCCTATCTTGTAACTCTGGAATGTTCTGCATGCAACACATCTACCTAGTCCACTTGCTCCAACAAAACTTGGAACAAAAACACTCCCAACTGACCCCTCTGTTGGGCGAAGAACATACTCTAATGTTGAAGCTCTACCTACTACTGACAAGTTCTCACTCTCTGACATCTGTGCTACTGCAACATCTCCATGCATCTCGCACTATTGCACACCTCCCTGTGCCACCTAGCACTGTGCAAAACACTTGTGCCTCTCGCATTGCTGCAGCCTGCTAGCTATGCGTTGTCCTGGGATTCCCTGCACTGTCACTCTCTCTGCCGCTCCATCTGCATCTGTCTCTACCCAATCAGTCAGTTCTTGCTACTCCACATCGAGGCTCCTGTAGCAAGGTCTCATCCAAGAGGTTGGGTACCTCAAGGATCCTGCCCCTCCTCCTTGGGACGATCACTCTATATCGCCCCACCTCCTACCTAGAGGTATGGCTGCATGTGATCCCTCTACCCCCCTAGCTCGATGTTTTCCCCTACTCGAGGTCTCTGCATGAGTAGATGTCTCTACTCGATCTCCTCTCAGCGTCCCCAGTTGTGGTTGCTCCACAACCTCCTGAAGTTGTTGCACCAATCATGGCTCCTCCACCATTGTTTGAGATTTCTTCTGGCTCTGCATGTTGAGAGGTAATATACCCTCCCTCTCAACCACCAAGTCTCCATCAGTTGCCTTGCTACTTAAGGCTTTGCATGCATCTTGAACCTCAAGAGCATATAGTTTCTTGACCCGTGAACCAATCTGCTTCACCTGTCTAGTGATGATGTGTCTAAGAAAAACCTTTCCCTTACTAAAGACTACATCATAGCCTCTGTCTTCCAGCATCGCGATTGTCCTGGTACATACTTGACATCGGTCAAGGTGAAGCAAGATCCATGCTCCCTCTAAAAAATAACGATTCCTACACCTGAGACACTATACTTCTCATCATTACCCATCGCTATGATTATCTAGAGATCTTTCTCGTCCAAAGTACTGAAGAAACTCTTGTCGCCAGTCATGTGGAAAGAAGCTCCTCTGTCAAGAAACCAACCACTTCCCACCATGGATGAAACCATGCATGCGAAGAGTATGAATTCCAACTCAAACTGTGAAGAAAGTTCCTCACCTTTAGATCCTTCCCCGGATCCCTCCTTGGATTTCCTCCGTGGACAATTTGAGGCATAATTCCCCACCTCATGACAATGAAAGCATCGCACTTTCGATTTTTCAAACTTCTTCTCATCATTGGAAGAACTGGATTCAGAAAGAGAAACCTTCTCCTTCTTTGCTTTGGCAACCAAACCGCAATTTTCTTCATCAGATTCCTTTGATGAAGATCCATCCCTGATATTCTGCCCGATCTCCTCTTGCACAAGATCCGACCAAAGTCTCTCCCATCCTGGCAATTTCTCCTGACTATTGACAGAGTCTTGATAGGAATGCCAACACTTCGGAGGACCAAGGAGAGCCAAGCTCACCAAGTCCTCATAATCGACAGTCAAGCCCACACTTCCCAGCTCATCCCTGCATTGGGTGAAATTCTTGAGATACTTAGGCATACTGTCTCCATTCTCACATTTAATGTTTTTGAGTTTATCCTTCAGCGCCAACTTCCTTTGGTCACTCTTGCTTTGGAATAAATCTGTCAATGTTTTCCACATAGAGTATGGAGAAGCCTTTCCATGCATGCTAGACACAATGTGATCCTTCACGCCCTCCAACAGAATCCTTCGACACTTTGTTGTCTTCTTTTGCCAAGCCTCAACTTGAGCAGCATCAGCATGCTTTGGGACTTCAGCATCTATGAATGCCTTCAACCCATTGTCATCTAACACCACCTCCATCCTGTCTTTCCATGCAATATAATTCGAGCTACCTTCAAGGGCATACTCCAATCACAATCCGTTGAAAGACATTTCAGCTTTGACACCAAGAAACACTGCTGCAAATTCGAATTCCACCAGCTCAAAACTCAACCGCTTCTGATCTAAAATTCGTGAGAACAAAGTATTTCTCGTAAAGAGATCGACTGTATGGGCATTCACCGGATATCTCACCTTCCAAAAGAAGGATGAATCTAGAAGCTACTTAGCCCGATTACAGACTCTGCCTGAAGAAATAAAATGTAAACACTTTCTGAATAATAGATCCAATGATCAACTTCGCTCTGATATCATGTTGAACAAGTTCTACAAATCAGAGAGCTCTGATACCATGTAGAAATTTTGAATAATATGACACTTATTCAAAGAGATTATCCTGATTATACACTATTTGCAAAATGCATGCATAATACATAACCTCCTCTATGTTGATCATTAATTTTGCGGAATTAAGAAACAATCGCATGTGCACATTGAAACATTAATCACACATATCAATACAGTATATCACGGGTGTTACGCAGCAATTTGTCACCGTCGCTACTGCCCCTGTCCCGTATCTTGCAGGACTCATTCCAGGACCTATGAGAAGTGACATGGCTTAAAAACACTTGCATTACATTCCTCTGAACATGAGCTTTGTTTTCCCTAAAGACATCTCCTACTGAAAAACCCTAAAAATAGCTCTTTTTCCATTGGCACGGTTCCATAGTTCAGCCCTCGCGCCAAGGGGGATAATCCTCCAAAGAGGGCATGCCAATTGGCACTTTGTCATAAAGTTGCACCTGCACAACCCATATTAAGAGGTGTTTCTTAACAAATAAATGGCGGAAGTTTCGTCCTAATGAATTCCTGGACTGCTATCTATCTTGAGTTGGGTGGTTTGGCTACGGATTTCCATAGAGAGGAAGTGGTTTGCCACCTCTCATGGAAGCTTCCTTGATGATATGGCCAATCCCATGATTATTGGCTATAATCCCAGCTCCCCTTCCTTCATCTATAAAAGCTTTCCTATTTTCTTTGCAAGCTAGTTCCAGAGTTTCATAATTCCCAAATTCCCAAGAGCTTCATGCTGCAAGAGCCTTCTTGATTCCCTTAAGGCCAAATCCAAGCAAGGAGACTATTGTCCAAGATCCAAAGAGAGAGGCTTGTCCTTATTCCCGACAAGCTTTGCGAGACATGTTCTGCTAACGACTCGCAAAAGGAGAATCCAGCGTCAGAACATTGGTTGTACTCTCCTTTGATTGATTATTAATGAACGACTATTAGTTATGGTTCCACTCTTGTTATTATTTATGATGATGATGAGTTATGTCTTTTCTGACTGACATATAGTTGCATATACTGGATTTTATGCTTGCATTTGTATTGTTTCTTGTAAATGTAAGTGTCCATTCACGGAGATTGTGAGGATTGTGATCTGCTGGAGCAGAGGAATGAGAGCACCACCTCTCCTACAAACAATAGCATTGGAATCCAGGTAGGCCTTCATCACTGGTCTGTTTATTTACAATTAGGAACTTGCGCTATAGCATTTGACTATTGTTACTAAACCTGGTCTAGGCTAGTAGGGATTGCCTCTGTCCGTAGAGGGGATTTACCTCTTCAACAATTTGGTGACTCCATTGGGAGCTTGTCTTGCCTTTTCGGTTGTTTCTTGATTTTGCTTGCTTGGTCAGCCTTTTGGGCTGGGTTCTTTTGCTACTTTTGCTTCTTGGTTTGCCTGGTTATCATTGGTCTGGTTTTCGATTGCTTATTTTTCATTTTGGCACAAAAAACTTGACTGGCGCATTTTTTCGCGTAACAGTCGCACCAATTGGCGCTAGTTGTCAATATATCACTCGCGTCAATCCTTAAAAGGTGCTAGTTTCAGCCTCACAGTCGCGCCAGACCTGGGACTACTAGGGTTTGCTTGATTTTAAGCCTTCTGAGCCTGCTCTTTGATTTTTGTTACATTTTCTCGACTGCTTGAGTGTGTTGGAGTCCTGTTTGACTGGTTTTAACCTTCATCCTTTGGTTGTTTGCTATTTTCCATCGATTTCACGTTTTTAGCCCTAGGGCATCTAATGGCTTTGTGTGTCGAGCCCTCCTTAGGAATTGTTGGTCTTTTATTGGTCCAGTCAACTTTCTGATTGCTCCCCTGCATTCTTTTAGTGGTTGTTAATCATTTCATTGTGTTGTTTGAGTGACTTATCTCTTTTTCACTTGAATTCTGCCTTGTTTCTCTTTGGGCCTAGATTACACGGCTGATTTGTGTCTTTGGGATTTTTCTCGGTTTTGAAGGACTGCTTTGTCAATTTAGGGATCTGATTATGCTTGCATTGAGTGAAATTTTCTTGTTTTTGCTCTCTTATTATCATTTCTCAAATTTCTCTCTTTTCATTAGCTTTTCAGTTTGTTTAGTGCATTTTGCCCTTAACATTGAAAAAAAATATATATATATCTTTTTCTTTTCATTAGTTAATGTGAATTAGAGCTTTTCGTTGTTATTAGCGATTAGTGGCTTTGAAGAAAATCTTTTTGATTTCCATTTGCTAAATTAGAGATATCGTTGGTTGTTTCCTGATCATTTTGTTTGTGTGAAAGCTCTCAGCTCTCTTATAGTTAGCGTTCATCAAATAAAATGATATACTATGGCATATAGCTTGCATTTAGGAGATTTTGAGATACTACATTTGCTAGGGCCTGAAAACTAAAATGCAATTGAAGATAAATGTTAAAATCTACTCAATTTACACTAAAGCAGCATTGGAATTTAACGGAACATGTTTAGAGGTCTAGGCTAGAGACGTGCTCCGGCGTCGTTAAACCTAGTCACTTTTTTTTCCACTCAAGGTTGGGTGATTCCTCCTTCTGTGACTCAACAGTGGTCTAGTACGGAATTGTGCTCCCACCTACCGTCAAGCATATGGGGAGACCCCACTAGGTTATCATCCTTTATCCATAGGAAGTTGAGTCTGCCACCCTATACCCATGATACACTGAACACAGCATTCGGGGAGATTGCCTGCACGTACAGAAAGTCCTTGGTTGATTTCTCTTTCATTTCTAAAACCAAGGTGTATATTTCAGTTCATGGTTATTTGGTACACCCTCTTTGCCTAGTATCCCTGAGCAGTCATTTGATCTTTTCTGACTCCCTAAATTTGAAAGGATCACCAAGCTCTTGCCTTTTTCTCGTTTGTTTCAAATCTGAAAGTGATAGAGTCACCTTTTATCCATTTCTAGACTCTTAAAACATGAAATAGTGAAGTTTCTTAATTTCAATGTGGTAAAAATTAAATCACCCACGATCACACACCCTGTTAGATTCTTCTTGTTGGCCATTTGATTGTGTGTCTTAACTCTTTTTCAACCCCGTGTGCGATTTTCAGTTTTTGATGGCAACTTTTCCAGAGTTCACTAACCCAGGAATCCCCTCTGACGGGAATCCTGGTCATTTTCCTCCTTTTGGGAATGTCGGTGCTCCTTACATGGCAACATTGTCCCTTCCTGGGTTAACTGTTGGGTTGCCTGTTTGGCTGTTCTCAACCTCTATGGTCTTTAATGTCTCAACTATTGGTCAATCAGTTCCTCCACCAGAACAAAATCATGTTGATTCCAAGGCGGTCCTCTCCCCTTCTTCGCCTGCTTCTACGTTCTCATCTTCTACTTCGCCTGGTGAAAGTATGGATTCAAGTAACCAGGTGGCTAAGAAGAAGAAGAAGAAGAAGAAGAAGAAGAAGTCTCATAGCGATAGGCTAAAAGTGCAGCTACTGCCCCGAGTACATCCCAGGCTAGAACACCTTCTGCTCTTCCGTGGAAGGTTAAGTTTCCTTGTAAATTGTGCAAGGGTGACCATCTTCTTCGTGATTATCTTGGAATTCCTAGGATCTTAGAAGTATGGTCTCATGCTCCAGCTCATCCCTCATCATCCTTTGAAGCTCATGGCAATGCTACCCTATCAACTGGAAATGGTGAGAAGAAAGGGAAGATTCGATTCCCCTATAGGCTATGTGAAGGCAAGCATCCCCTTCACCTTTGTCTGCTCATGGATAAAGCTTCTACCATTTTTGAAATTCTTACAGCTTCTTCACCCCAACTTCCCGTTGGCTATCAAAGGCTCTCTTCAGACCCTCTCCCCATTGAAAAAGAGATTGACTTAGATTCTTCTCTTGTCCATCCTCCTCTTTCCAAACCTGGCTATGCTAAGCCTGTTCCCGACCACCCGTTGGTCGGAGAGAGTTTCAACTTGGGTTCACCACCTGTTGATCACTCTATTTTGGAAGAGAATTCTACTCACATTCTTCTCGTCTTGTTAGATTCTCCTAGGTCCGCAAATGACCCTCCTATCTCAACTGATCCCGAGAGTCCTTCTTCGGTTCTTATAGATCAGGGGGCAATCATACGATTCCCCCACCAAGTAGTTCAGTTTTTTCCTTCGACTGGAGTCATTTGACCACTTTCCGCCTTCCATCCCATGTGCCTTTCCAGATTATAGTACATGCCTATGATAAGGTAGTACCTGGCACTATCTTGGATGAGGGTGCACCTGTCAGTCTTATGCCTTCCACTACTTGGCAAGCTTTGGGATCCCCACAGCTTGTGCCGGTCACATAGAATTTGTTAGCATTTGACAGAGGAAATAGTCAACCATTAGGGATCCTTCCGAAGTTCCCTATTACTTTGGGAGGAAAAACCATCTATATAGACATACTGGTTACCCAAGGTGCTTTAGATTTCAGTCTTCTCCTTGGTCATGACTATGTTTATGCCATGGGGGCCCTTGTCTCTTCACTTTTCTGTGTGGTTTTCTTTCCTTACGACGGAAGAATCATGACTATAGATCAATTATCATTCTTTAGTCCCCCGGTGCCTCCTACGTAGTTGCCATCCCCTCCTGGATTTTATCCACCGGTTGTATCTACCCCACCATAGCTCAACTACATGGATACTTATCCTGTGCATGTATCCAGTGATGTTGTTGTCATGCACAGTGTCCTGGGGGCATTTGGTCCTGACTTCCAAGATGTTATCCTTCCACCGGGAGTGGCACTCTTGGAAGCAATGACTTCCTGTTCATTATGATGAAGTTCGTTCGGAGCATAGTTTTCTTTCCTATGTCAAGCTCCTTAACAAATGAAACTGGGTCTGGTCGGAGCATAGTTCCTTTCCTGTGTCAAGCTCCTTCACAAATGAAACTAGGTGTCACGAAGATAGTTCTTTTAAGTGTGTCAACCTCGTTAAAATAATGAAACATGAGCTCGTTCAATTCGAGTGCAATCAAAATATTGTCAACCTTCACTCCATTTTCAATGGACTAAAGCTTGAGGGGCATGTAACTCAAATTGAGACATCATGTTGGGGGGCATGCCTGTTTCCCTTATTTCCAAGTATAGTTTGCATATGTGTTGTCGTGTGCTTTTAAGCTTGTGTAAAAATAAAATATGTGATTAAATACATTTCACATTGGGTTGTTTGTTATGCAATTGATACATTAGATTACATTTGTGTTAGACATCTGCATGGCATATAAAAACATCATCACATGTAAAAGATCCATCCAAAAGTATATATATGTGTCGAAATGTTTGCACAGTGTGCATCACATAGATCAAAAATATACATGTTCATCTTAATACATCCAAAGATGACATGTCTCTCAAAAAATATGCATGAAAATAAACCCTAGATGTCTAATCTCTGTGGTGCTCATGATAACATGTCACCATACGCACTAGGCATCTCAGAAGATGGTGGAGGCGACTAGGCACTCCCACTGTATGTCTCTGGTATGCCAGTGGGACATCTGCCAGCCAGGCTTAGTCTGGAATCCCCCGGGTGATCCCCTCGAGGTTCTAGATCAACTCTCCTCCCTCGACACCCTTTGCCTAAGGGTCAGCTGCGCGCTGAGTTCTCCATGAAATGGGAGACATACTAGCTGGTCTCTCTAGGCCGATATCTGCATACACATATAACATGTATTAAAAAAAAAATCATAAAACATAAAATCAAAAGGAGATCATACCCAACTCTTCATCCCACTCATCTACCTCTGGCAGTGGGAGATCTGGATCACTAGTGAAATCAGTCCCTACGTATGGTCAGTCTTCGACTACGATCAACTGACGACGTAGCCACCCAAAAAACTCTGGCCTCCAGGACATCTATTGGCCCCCTCCTCCTCTGGGCATCAATGCTACCCAGCGAGCCATTCTTGGCTCTCATGGTACTGGCTCAGCTACTATGGCCCCTTGGCCTTGGAAGATTGGTAATCATTCCAGAATGAACAATACCAGGATAGAGCCATAGCCAAACTATTTCATTTTGGCTCACTTGCATTTCGTGAGTTGTCTCTTCATATTTGCTGTCACTGTTGTGGCCCAGTCAAATATCGTGGGACTCATACACTCTGAGGCCAATAAGAGATGGGTTTTTTCCGCCTTGTATGGTGCCTGCGCCCCCGCAACCCACATCATGGTATGTAGCACCACCCTGAGTGCTAGATCCTCGATGGTAGCAATGTCTACCTTCCCACTCCCGGATCCGAATTGTGCCCCCAAGCACACTCGTGCCATCACCTATTCCATTTTCTCGTCAAACGGTCTGCTCCCTATCAGTATGGGCACCAGACCTCTGCGTGACAATCCGGTTATAAAGTAGATGTAAAAAACCTCTAGTTATAATACTTGATCCCACAGTTTGAACACTTGTTCGTTCTCATCCTAAATGCTGATCAGGTATTGTAAGAGCTTAGGTTGAGCTCATAAATAAGGTGTCAGGAAGAATTTCTTCAACCCACAATTTCTGAGGGTGTTCATGCAACCTTCATTTTCCATGGCTAATTCATCCTCTCTCTCATGCTCCCTCTCTTTCCATTCAATCACCATTTTGCTCGGTTTCCTGCATCCATATGGTCAAAAACCCTTGATTAGATCTCTGTTATGCCAAAAAATTCATTCAGATCAATTATAAATCTGAAGTTTAAGGCGGAAAATTAGGTTCTGCCATTGGTGCGACTATTTCTAAAACAGTCGCACCCATCCGCACGGGCCTTTGGCATATAAAATTCCATTGGTGCGGATCCGTGCCCGATACTCACGCCAATGGGCGTAGCCCTAAATTTTTAAATCCTTCCACACAAATCTAATGAGCAAAAGGAAACTATCAAAAAATGGATTGAAATGAAGTAATAGGAAGCACCTCTTACCTCGAACTGACGGAACTCAGAATGATAGCACGGATCTGTCACAATCGCCGTCGAAAGTTCGCACACCAAATGGACCACTGCTGCTCTTCAGTGAGGTAAATAGTAAAAAGTAATTTTATTTTTACCATTTGAAATATTTATAACTTTTTGAACTCAAAATAGGTTTTGAAAGTTATTTTTCTGAATATTTTAATATATTTTTTGTCAAAAATGGGTTTTACACTTGCTTTTTGTGCGGCAACAGGTTTATTATGCGACTTAAACAGTGAAATGAGTTATATTTTATACTTTTTCGGACTCGGTAAAGACACGAAAAAGTCATTCTGGAGTCATCTTTCAGCTCTTTTTTGACTCTCTAAACATGAAAAGATTGCCGAGGCCCTTTTCATTTCGATCTCGTTAAAATGGATGTGAAACGACATCTACCTAGTATACATTTACCCCTTTTTCAGGCTGGGATGGATTATTTACGAAAAACAAATACCCTAGCCTATCGTGACTAGGAGGTTTCCTCGGATTTTGTTTTCTACCTTTTCAGGTCTGAGGAACTATTTACGAAAAGGGACCTTTGGATTTTACTTTTCTGCTGTCTTTTCAAACTCTCTAAACATGAAAGGACATCGAGTTCTCCCTTTGTCAGACTTGTTAAAACTTGATGACATTGGATTCCGTCGAAATGACGTTTTACAAGCATGTGCTATCCCCTTCAATCTTGTTAATAAAAATAATTGGGGTACTCACCAAAAATGGTGGGGAAAATGGAACCAGAATCATTGTTGTCTCGGCAATATGTCTCTCTTGAACATGGCACTTGTTTGCATTCGTGTTAGGGTGGGAACATCTCATCTTGTTTTTCACTTGCCTCCATGGGTTTGGGTGATCCTGTTTGACCTCTCATCTGCTCTTTGCCTTGTCACCATGACCTCTGATCAATTGATGTCAAATACTGCCAAGTCCACTGTCGTGCCACCGATATGTTCAAGAGAAGTTGACCTCTACAAAATATCAACCTCCCTCTGATAACTCATATAATCCTGATTCACAAAAACATTATCTTCCTCTGTCTCACGTCGATGATGTGGAAATACTATGGCCAACCTTTGGTCAAGGTCACTTCCTGTCGACTTCAGCTCATTATCTAGGAAGATGATCTAGAGACTCCCTTATGGTGCCTTGGAGCCTGCATGCCTCAATGGCAGGTTCTTCACATTCAATGTGAGGTTTTCATCATTGGCCTCCGATCGGATGATTCTATGAGTGTCGACGCCGGCTCACTGATTCATACGCCGTAGATTGTACCTGTAGTACCTTGAGGGCCATTGTCATTATTGGTGGTACCTCTCGTGCCTGTTAATAGCTTTCACCATTGGCTGGTAATCAGACGATGTTCTTGCATGTTCAACTTCAACTCATATGTTCGCATGCTTGAATTTGTACTTTGTTCGGATCGAGATGGAGCGCAAGACCCTGGATTTTGTCTGTTGATATCCAGGCTGCAATTTTTTGGATTACTATGATTGTTACATGACTCATTCACTGGATGGTTGTGACCATGCCTGAGTCTATTTATCGATCCTCATTGGATGGCTGTGCCCATACCTTGGATCTGGATTATTATGTAATCTGCTACTGATGGCTGCACCCGTACCACACATATCATGTATTTGAGATATTGGTTGTACTTCTCCATGCAGGTTTCCCGGCGGTAGTGTTTTCGGTTGGACATGTTCTTGTAAAGCATTTCACCCCTCTCTCTCTCGGGCCTCATGCTTTAGGGGGCATCTATTACACAACAATTTGTCACTGTCCCTGTTACCCCTGTCCTGTATCTTGGAGGACTCATTCTAGGACCTATGAGAAGTGACATGGCCTAAAAACACTTGCATTGCATTCCTCTGAACATGAGCTTTGTTTGCTCTAAAGACATCTCCTGCTGAAAAACCCTAAAAATAGCTCTTTTTTCATTGGCGCGGTTCCATAGTTCAGCCCTCGCGCCAAGGGGGAAAATCCTCCAAAGAGGGCGCGCCAATTGGCACTCTGTCCTAAAGTCACACCTGCGCCAACCATATCAAGAGGTGTTTTCTAACAAATAAATGGCGGAAGTTTCGTCCTAACAAATTCCTGGACTGCTATCTATCTTGAGTTGGGTGGTTTGGCTACGAATTTCCATAGAGAGGAAGTGGTTTGCCACCTCTCATGGAAGCTTCCTTGATGATATTGCCAATCCCATGATTATTGGTTATGATCCCAACTCCCCTTCCTCCATCTATAAAAGCTTGCCCATTTCCTTTGCAAGCTAGTTCGAGAGTTTTAGAATTCCCAAATTACCAAGAGCTTCATGCTGCAAGAGCCTTCTTGATTCCCTTAAGGCCAAATCCAAGCAAGGAGACTATTGTCCAAGATCCAAAGAGAGAGGCTTGTCCTTATTCCTGACTTTGCGAGACATGTTCTGATGACTACCTGCCAAAGGAGAATCCAGCATCAAAACATTGGTTGTACTCTCCTTTGATTGATTATTAATGAACGACTATTGGTTATCGTTCCACACTTGTTATTATTTATGATGATGATGAGTTATGTCTTTTCTGACTGACATATAGTTGTGTGTACTGGATTTTATGCTTGCGTTTGTATTGTTTCTTGTATATGCAAGTGTGCATTCACGGAGATCGTGAGGATTGTGATATGCCAGAGCAAAGGAACGAGAGCACCACCTCTCCTACAAATAATAGCATTGGAATCCAGGTAGGCCTTCATCGTTAGTCTATTTATTTGCAATTAGGAACTTGCATTATAGCGTTTGACGATTGTTGCTAGACCCAGTCTGGGCTAGTAGGGATCGCCTCTGTCCACAGAGGGGATTTACCTCTTCAACAATGGGGAAAGCATACAGATGAAAACCCCCAATTATCTGTATATTATATTGATTGAGAACATGTAACAATACATAGTACAATACTCCTCACAAGTACTCAGTACTATCTCCACCTGCTACACACAAACTAGCTTAGTTTTGAATCAATCACAGGTTCAAATCTCCTCCGCTACTTGCCTACCTCCACTGTGCAATCCTGCATGAGAATAGATGAGAATGGCTGATCCAAACTCATATTTCCCTTGTGTTGCACTACGCAATCCTCATTGGCAATCTCAATGCACTGATTGTGCAAATCTCATGCACAACTATAGTCACAACTGACAGCTGTATTTCCCTTTCACTCACCTCTAACACTTGTCTCCACTGAACTGTCCATGCACTGAGTTAACTGATGTATTCTTTAGTTGATTTATGAGTTAATAATTAGGGAATTAATTAATAATTAATTCACACCACTCATCACTAGTGTATTTGTGAGTTAGACTAAATACAACTAGTTCAACTAAGTCAAACTGAACACAACTCCATCAACTCCTCAATCAACTCCACCAAACTCAATCACTTGAGTTCTAACTGAAGTCCATCATGCAATAGCTCAACTAACCCATAAGAAAATCGTATTTCCTTCTGGCAGTTGCATGTGCCACATCCGTAGCTCGAACTAAAGTGCTGCAAGAGGATAAGATAATGTTTATAGTCCAAATATTATTAAGAGCTAATAATATTCGACTGTTCTATTTTTAGCCTGGCAGTTTAAAAATAGACTCCGCCCATATGTCTAAAAATAGAGGTACATCTATTTTTACCAACATGACCAATCATCCACAAATAGCATCTTGCAACTCATAGACCATGATCCATATGTCTGAAAATAGACATAGTCTAAAAATAGACTTTGCGCCAAAAATAGCCTGCGGGCACACTTAGTGAAGGCGACTTCTTTTCACTAAGCTCCATCATCTTGTTGCATTTTCAACAAATAGCCCTATTTTAACTAGAAATAAAAATAAAAGCTAATTTATTTATTTATTTTAATAGAATGTCACAAACAATGAAGATTAGTGCTTTATCAATCTAGGTTAAATGGAGTTTAGGATACAAACCAATTTAGGTTTTTTTTTTTTTTTAATGTTGCAGATAATTCTAAATTCAAAAAAACTATGGCAAATAAATTATCTTATTAGAAGGTTTGCAATTTAGATTCTTAATCTTTTAGATGATTAAGGGAAAGAAAAACCTATTTCTATCTCTCAAATACTTGTAGGGTTTAATGCAACAAGAGATAATGAAGCAACTATTAAATAAACTAACTTAGCACAAGAACACACCTCTCATGGAACATAAATACCAAGGTAATGTAGATAAACTAACTTATTTAACCATGCAAGATCCAATGTTCACCAAAAGCATGCATGGAAAGAGATGACATCACATCCAAGATCTACCTAAGAAAAGTTGCTTTACTGACCCTCCATTGCACACTAGAGAGGAGATCAACAAGTGCAATAATCCGAATGTGACAATGATATAAGAGAAATTAACTCCCCTTTATTTATATGAGGGTAGCCAAGTCAATTTGGCCTAAAATAGATTAAAAATCTGTAAAATATTATTTAATCCATGATTTAAGGTGGATAGGTCACAAACTAACTGCCAATGATAGTAAAATCAATGAAATAACATAACTCACTTAGCCCACACGTGAGTCTAATGTACTATAAAGGTGACATCATCATCAAAAGGGCATGTCCCTCAATGCAGAGGTGCATGGAACAACTTAAGGAACCTTTCTTATTCTCTTAAGTCATGTACCTTCATCAAATGAGGTGTCATAACACTATAATAGCCCTCCAAAGCCCACATCATCCTCAAAGGGCTCATATCATTATATAAAGAGGAACTAGGATGATACCCTCATGGAATAATATGATGTCATTAAGATAGAGGGAGCATCTACCTCTTTAAAGGGGTCCCAATTTTCAACACCATCAATCACCATTAAATGAAGTGCAACAACTATCAAGAAGGTACAATGCCAGCTTGGGGGCATGTAGTCATTTAAGGGGTGCACCATCTCTCAAGTTGAAGCTCTAGCTCAAATTCTCAATGTCCAAAGTCTTGAGATTGGAAGAGGGTTAGATCATCTGCATAAATCATCATCCAAGTCAATGCTCCTTAATACGGTTCTAAGGTCCTCTATCACATGCAACACATCCTCATTGAATGGGGCTAGATATGCCCAGTAGTGTGTTGAAGAAGCATCACTTATCCCTTATGGGATCCTCGTACCTATAAGAATTATCTAACACTTACTTGAGGAATCAAGTCATATTAACGCCATTTGTATAAGTACCATAAATGTACCAAGGTGGACCATATTCAATATTGAAGCCATCAAGGTACTTCATACAAGTATCATCTTCAAATGTTCAATTAGATTTTTATTTTGTACAAGTTACCTCACTTAAACATGGGAGGGTTATCACTTGATTATTAGGTGCTTCCAATCCTAATGGGTGGAACAATTCCCAGGCCAACCCTTACAAATGCTAGGTGTAAGTGATGAGTGTTATGAATAGGGGTTTACTTCATGAAAAGTGTTATGGTCTTGTACTAGGTTATGAACCCATTGTCTGTAAATGCCTTTGTAGAGGGAGTACTTAGTTTCTTAAGTTATCTTCCATTTCCTTTGTGTTTTCAAGCCCCCAAATTTTGTCTTTTTTTTCTTCTTCTTACTTTCGTATGGCTTGCTTAAGAAACTTTATGGGTTTGTTGTAATGAGCAAGGTTCATATACGCAGCGAAGTAATCTTCAAAACACTTGGAAGACGTAAACATCCATAATAGGACAAGTAACTGTGTATTTAATATTATATAAGAATTGGTGAGATGATTACAACGAGGGTGAGAGCTTGCTTATATACCGTAGGCAAGTACCTCTTCAACAGAGGTTATGTTCTTAGGGACATGCTTTTCATTCGCTAATTACTAATTAATTATTATTATTTTTATTTACCTTTTTTGTATTATTGCTATATATATTTTATTCGTAACATTACCTTCCTCTTCAAAAAGCTTTGTCCTCAAAGCCTTAATCTATTTTTTAGCTCGTCGTGGAACTGCCATCTTCATTGTTACAAGATGATATGATCCTTGGAGCGATTAATGAAATTGTCAAATCGAAAATGGATGTGACCATCCTAGATTAATCCTTTGTGCAATCCTCTGATCACTCGACATTTGCAATGAATTGTTATCATTAATCTGGATTCTACAAATTCCAGTATTCTTTGGAACATAAATCTATTGTGTTTGTTTTGAGTGATATTGGTATGTAAATTGATTGGAAAGTCTACTCTTGTGATTTGGATGTCGATGAGGAGTTCTTTTGATTGGACTTTACCTTATCATGTTAGTGGTAGTTCCATGATTTCCTTCAGGTGTTGTTGTTGTTGAGTTGGCATCATCATTTGGAATGTCCATTGTTTGAACTGCAAATTATGAATATGTTTTAACTTCTTTTGGTTTCTCATCCTCTTGAGTTGTGATATTAACTAGATCGATATTTATTCTTTTATCTTCAATTTGGACCGAAACGAATGGAGACTTCAATATTTCTTCTTAAAGTTGTTATAACTTGTCATTTAGTGACTTCTTGTCACTTTTAAGACTCTTAATTTGCTTAAGTATGACTTGGTTATGATTCCTTAGATGTGAAAGTTTGTCATTTTCATAATTGTCAACTTTGTCGTTATTATCCTTCTCTTTATTTTTGATTTGTTCTAATAACCTTTGATTCAGAGTTTAATGCAAATTTTCTTCTTCCTTCGTCGATAGATTCTCATTGAATTTCTCTTTAGAACTTTTGTTATCTTGCTTTAATTTTTTCTTCTTAACCTTTGGCTTCTTGATTTGTTTAATTAATTTTTGATTATGGTCTCTTATGTGCAAAATCTCATTACTTTGTGTTGATTTGTCATCAAACCAATCTTTGAGATCTTTATATTTCTTCTCTTATGCTTCATTCTTTTGTTGAAGTTTTGTGATTTCTTCTGTACTAAATAATCTTCCACACCTGGGACATCTTAAATTGCATTTTTTTTAATATAAGTATATCCAATTTTGTTTAAACACAATGGACATTTAGTCCAAAATAGTCATGATTGTGTGGAACTTGTCTTTACTTCTTTCGTTTGTTGATAATAATCCATTTTTTTAAGTTCTAAAATTAACCCCATTTTTTTTTCATTCGCTGATTATAATCCATTTTTTTGGTTCTAAAATTTACCTTTTCTTTTTTAATAACTTATTAATATGTTGGAATTATTATTTATTTAAATAATCCATTTAATTAAAACTTCAAGCTTCCTTTTTCATTCAATAATTTACTTTACTTTATACTCTCGTTTTTATAATTATGTTTAAAATATCCCTCCTTTTTTTTAAAATATGTATAATCACTTGATTATATATGTAATAGATAAGGTAAAACTAATAGTTTGTTTAAATACTTTTGCTATTTCTATTATTCCTAGAATGTAAAATTCACACCCTGTAATTGTAGAGACACAAATTTCCTTTTACACCCTATCGATTGTAAGGACAAGAATTTCGGTGGAAGAATAGGGAAGGAGAATTAATTAATGTATGGATAGTACATTAAAGGTAATGGATGTGAAATATTAGGTGGATATCAGGCGACGGGGGCAATGTTTTGTATTGCAGAGGGTCAATTCAACACAGGTCACGATTGTATGTATGGTTCTAGGACAATAGGGTGGACGGTCTGGTATTTCGTGTGGTCATAGGGAAAATGGGCTGATTAGAACGCAGACAGATGCGGTGGTTGGGAAGGTGGCGTCGGCTGAGCAAGGAAAATGTCATTGTTATGGGGAGAGTGGAGAGCAGGGTGACGTGGAAGAAATTGTGACAAGGAGTCAATAAATTAGGCTACCCGATGATTGAGTTTCGAGGGCGATGGTGGCGTTGGACTGTCGAGTTGGGCTGCGGAAAAATTGAGTCATGTTGAGGGGATGCTTTTAGTGTTTGGTGCCTTCGACTGTGGATGACGGAGCTTCTTGCGTCGCCCTGGTAAGTCGGCATGTCTATTTTAATTTTGTTATAATAATAATATATTTTAATTAATTTTTTTTATTTCTTTTAACTCTTTTTATTAATTTAATATTTTTTTGTTATTATTCCTCTTTCTTTCACAACACAACATAATATATATAACGTTTTTTTGTCAATTTCCAAAGTCTTGACGATGAATGGAGAATCTCTAAATTTTTTTATAACAAAATGCCTGAGTTGTGAAAACTACAAAATTGACGAAGAGTCGATGGCCAAAGGTCAGATCAGACGTGGCTATATACCAATGTAACGAATAAGGCTTGTATAGGCAAATGAATGCTCTGATACCAATGTAAAAAACAAGGTTCGTATACACAACAGAGTAATCTTCAAAACACTTGGAAGACGTAAACATCCATAGTAGGACAAGTAAGTGTGTATTTAATATTAGATAAGAGCTGGTGAGATGATTGCAATGAGGATGAGGGTCTACTTATATACCGTAGGCAGGTACCTCTTCACCAGAGGTTATGTCCTTAGGGACATACCTTTTCATTAACTAATTACTAATTAATCATTAATTATTATTATTGTCATTTACATTATTTTTGTTATTTTTATATATATTTTATTCATAACATTTGTCAATTAATAATGAACTTACATTCCCACCTTTAATGATGGGTAATTTATCACTTCATTGAGGCTGAGTTGTTTACTAGGAGTTCCTTTTACTTTGATAAGTGTGATATGCATTATTCTTGAGAAAGTGTGGCAATATAAGAGTAATGTAGAACTCAAGCTAAAATTGGCTTTTACTTTCATTACATCCTTTTCTATTCTTTTGTAGTTTAACAATTGGCTCATTCTCTTTCTTTCCTTATAATTGCATCAAGCTCAGGTATACTTGACCCTTTCTTTTCATATTACAAAGCCAATAATGAACCAATACGAACAACTAACAACCACCAATCAAAAAATGGGATAACACATATAGGGGGATGATGATAAGTGTTAAGCATGAATAACATGGAGTGTTGCCATCATCAAGGTCTCCTATTGTTGCCTGGGCATATTATACAATGAAAGAAAAAAACCTAAGGAAGGTCACACTAGACTAGGAACATATGATAACAACCAAGGTAACATAGGGAAACAAGTATGTTATGAAACCAACTCACAAAAGAAAAGGAAAGATAGATCGATGACTTGAGAAATAGACTCTTTGAGGGGGAAACTTCTTTACATCACATAAATGAATAATCTTGGAGGATACAGATGAAAATACCTCCTTGGTATGTATAGGAGTCTAAGGGGTCATAATATAATCAGAGCCTACATAACAATAATAATGTAAGAGCAAAAAAATAAAAATAGTGGGCTTCGATGTGGTACAACAATAACAATATGGGGGCTACATGGGGACAACAATAACAATAGGGGGCTGCACTAAAAATAACCATAAGGGGACTACACTAGTATTATAGGGACTTAACATGCTCCTTTACTTCAAAAAAAGTGTTGTCCTCAACGTTTGAGTAGTTTAGGATGCTTCTATATAAAATTCTCATCCTCCCACGTGGAATCTTTAGTGGGTAAGTTCTTCCACTTAATGTGATGCTCTGAAATTGATAGAATTCGTAGCTGTCGGCTTCAGGGTCCAATATAATTTTTCCTTCTTCATAAAGTTTTGGAAATACTATTTGAATTGAGAGCTTGTCACCGATAACCTTCTTTAAGCATGAAACATGGAAAATTGGGTGTACTTAGGAAGATGTAGGTAGCTCCAATTTGTATGTCATAGTACATCTTGTAAGGACCATGGTACTTGGGTGATAATTTATTATCCTTCTCAGCTTGCTTGAGGGTTGCGACATCTGGTAAGGACCATGGTACTTGGGCGATAATTTATTATCCTTCTCAGCTTGCTTGAGGGACATTTGTTTATATGGTTGTAGCCTTAAAAATACCTAGTCACCTACATCAAAACTTCTTCAACTGTGACGTTGATATGCCTGTTATTTCATTCAATTATGTGCCAGAGTGAGATTATCATTTAAGAGTTGGAGAACTTCTTTTTGATGCTCGATGTGATCTTCCACTGCTCAAACCTTAGCATTTTCTCTTAAAGATGATGTGATGGACGGTGGATGATACCCATAAAGTGCCATAAATGGGGCCATTTTTACTACAATATGGAAGTAAGTGTTATACCACCATTCAACCAGAGGTAACTAATTGACCCATTGTGTTTATTTATAATATACAAATCAATGAGGATACCATTCCAAACATTTGTTCACTATCTCAGTTTTCCCGTCAGAGCTTTGGGCTAATTGAGTACCAAGACAGGGAACTAATTTTGTCAAAACATTTCCAGCAAAAATGGGATCTCTGTCACTTACAAAAATCTTTGGGTTTCCATGTAGCTTTTGAATTGTTTCTATAAGTGCAGTAGCAATTGTATTGGCTTTAAAAGGATGAGATAATGTACAAAAGTCTGCATACTTGGTAATTTTTTCAACTACCACCATGATGACATTCTTTCCTTCAGACTTGGGTAAACCTGTGATAAATTCCATTGAGACATACTCCCAACAATGACTTAGAATGGCTAAAGGGTGTAACAGACCCAAGGTCTTAATTGTTTCAACTTTATTTTGATGGAAAACCAAACATTCTACCAAAAACTTCTGAATATCATAATTAAGGCCATCCCAAAAACTTCCTTCTTGACCTTGTGGTAAGTTTTTAAAAATCCTGAGTGTCCTCCTAAGGGGGAGGTGTACAATTCCAAAAGAATACTTTGTTTGAGTTGGGAATTTTTACGGAGATATAAGAGATCTTTGTACCATAATGAATCATTTTCCAAATAAATGTATCAGATGTATTGGGATCTTGCTACAACTTTTGAATGAGTGTTCACATCTCTTCATCATTCTTCCATTCATACCTTGCTTCAATTATCCAATCACGTTAGATAATATAAATTGCACAAAACATTGCTTCCACATTCTCATCCTTTCTTGAGAGTGCATCTGCAACAACGTTTTGCTTCCATTTTTTGTAGATGATTTCAAAGTCGTAACCCAACACCTTTGTGACCCATTTTTGTTGCTCTTCTAAAGATAATATTTGTTCCAAAAATTATTTAAGACTAACCTGATCTATTTTTACCTTAAGTGTCTCCCCATTAGGTAAGGTCACCATTGCTTTAGTGCATGTAGTATTGCCAACATTTCCTTCTCAAAAATAGGTTTGTGTAAATACTTTCCATTGATTAGACGAATTTAAAAAGCAATGGGTCTTCCTTCTTGCTTGAAAACACCACCAATTCCATTCCTTGAGGCCTCACATTCCACAATAAAGGCTTTTGTGAACTCTGGTGTAGCTAAGACTAGTGCTTGGCACATTGCCTCTTTAAGATGTTCAAAGGCCTTAGTTGCTTATGGAGTCCAAGACAATGCATCTTTCTTCAGCAAAGTTGTTAGAGGTGCTGCTATTCTCCCATAGTTCTTAACAACTTGCGATAATACCTTGTCAACCCGAGAAATCCCCGAAGATTCGTCAGGGTTGTGGGGATTTTCCATTCCTTAATTGCTTTAATTTTGTTAGGGTCTACCTTAACACCTACATGAGATACGATATGACCCAAATATTCCACCTCCTATACTTGAAAAAAATATTTGAAGGTTTTTACATATAATTGTTTCTCCTCCAATAGTTTGAGCACCTTGTCTACATGTTGAACTTGATCTTTCCAAGACTCGTTGTATGCTAGTATACCATCAAAAATAACTAACAAAAATTTTCTAAGGGTTTGAAAATGGAATTCATCAAACTTTGAAATGTGGAAGGTGCATTAGTAAGGACAAAATGCATGACCAAAAATTCATAATGACCTTCATGACTTCTGAATGTTGTTTTTAGAATGTCTTCAGTCTTCATTCTAATTTGATGATATCATGAATGCAGATCTAGCTTGGTGAAGTAAATTGCTCCATGTAATTGATCCAACAATTCATCAATGACAAGAATGAGAAATTTATCTTTAATATTGAGCTTGTTGAACTCCCTATAATTTGGAAACATACGCCATGATCCATCCTTCTTATGCACCAATACTACTGGAGCAGAAAAAGAACTTTGACTAGGTTGAATTATACTGACCTCTAGCATTTCTGCAACCATACGTTCAATTATATATATATATATTATATATATATATATATATATATATATATATATATAGTATATGATATTATATAATATATATCACCACACACACACACACACACACACACACACGAACTTACGTTTGGAGGAACACTTCTTGGAATCAAGTGAATAGCATGATCATAATCACGAATAAGTGGCAAGTGTTTGGGAGTCTCAAATACCTTGGAATAATTGTTCAAGAATTTTTGGAGATATGGAGAAATAGATGATTTTGATGTTTGAACCTCTAGTCAGATCATAATTATGCAAGGACTCCCCATTCTTTCTTTAAAAGATTTGTCATACCATTAGAGTTGATTATCTTCCTTGGTTTCCCTACGATACCCCTTATTTCAATTTCCTTTCCTTTCTAAAAGAGAAATCAAGAAAATTTCTTGAAAATTAAAAGCTATCGTCCTCAAAGATTGTAATTATTGGACTCCTAGTACAACATTAAAACCACACATTGGAATGGAAAGAATTGGACTATTCAATACATATTCCCCAATGGTTAGCTTGATATTATGGAACTTTCTAGAGCAATTTATAGTTCCTCCATATGCAACCATCACTTGACACTCTGGTGTTGGATATAGAAAACAATTTAATTCCTTAGCTATCTTACAATGAATACATATATGAGTACTACCTGAATCAATCAACACTATTACATTTTTCTTCTTGATATATCCTTCTACCTTGAGAGTTTGAAGAGTGGTAATTCCTGCCAATGTATTGCAATATATTGTCGGATTCATTTCTTATTTTTTTGGGGTTGGTTATTGGTGCATATCCTCTTCTTTTGATGTTTCTTGTTCATTTTATTTCTCTTTTTCACAATCTATTTAAAATAATTTCTTCTTGACACACCTATGACCTTTAGTGTACTTTCTATCACAACTGTAACACAACCCTTTTTCTCTTTTTTCCTCCAATTTTTGTGGTGTCAACCTTGTAGGTTATGGAAGCCTAGGAGTAGCAACGCATCCATCTTTATAGTTGTGAGTGGTAGACTTCCTTGTTGCCAAAATTTTGCTTTCAACTTTTCTCGCCACCTTGAATTCCTTCTCCAATGAATATTGTTCCCAAAGGTGAACCTCATATTGGATGTTATCCTTTAAAGTCCCTATGAAGACATCAATCCTATGCTCCTCCGGAATAGTGTTTACCTTCATATTCAATATTTGGTAGTCCTCAATGTGCTACGCCATTGAACCCTTTTGTTTGATATTTATCAATTGGCTAAAGAAAGTATTCTCTTTGTATCCTCATAATGTGCTACCAATTATTTTAGCAAAAATTTTCCAAGTGACAATCGATTTAAAAGAACAAAGCCATAAATACCACACAAATTTATTTTGTTCTAAATATAAAGAAGCAATGCGTACCTTTTGTGTGTGTATCACATCATGTAGATCAAAAAAATTCTCTATCTATAGTATCCATGTTACCAAATTCTTTCCATAAAACTTCCTCATGTCAATACTATTCAAGAAAAAGAAAAATAATACTCTGAAAATTACAAGAAGAATGTGGATTTTTTGAAGAAGCACACTGTTGAGAAAAATAAATTGCAAAGCTTCTTGATATAGTATAAAAACGAAGTGAAGGAGATGGAAGATAAATTACAAGCATGTTGTGCAAATTCAAAGAACTAGAGGCTTCTACACATGGCAAGAGAGATTGTACTACATTAGATTCTTATGAAGAGGAGGGCTTGCAGAAACCTCCCAAGTAGCCTAGAGTTTCATAACAACAACCTATGTATATGTTATTTTTTTTTATAATTTTTTTGCCTATGAAAACAATGTATTTTCTATGTAATTATTTTCTTGTATTTTGGTAAGAAACTTATGGTTCTTTGTTATTCATAGAATCAAAAGGGCTTACACAATCAAATCAAAGAGAAATCTTGTTTGAATGATCCATTCATGTGTTCTAGTAATTATCCACAAAATTTTAGGGTTGTATTGTTTACAAAGGATTCTATGGTTTTATTTGTTGTGACTGAGGAGTCAATTTCTAAAATAAGTTAGTTTCCAAGTCATATTTTGTCTATCTTTGCAATATCAATAGATGAATGTTATTTCCCAATATGTGTACTTATCCCCTTCCCGAAACAATTTACTATAATCATTTTCATAGCAGGGGTCAACTTGCATTTTTATTAAACTAAGGTGACATCTCATGAATACAAGACAATCCTTGGGTGTTTTTGCTCAAGAAATACATTTTTAGCCCAAATTTAAAAATAATATGTATAGTGAGGTGGAAAATAATAGAAAACACCATCTATAGAGTCTTCGACATGCATTTTCTAAGCCTAGTTTTGTACATTTGTAATCAGTTCTTAACAAAAGAATTCAAGAACTTAAGTCATTAGTTTTGAATTTTGACCAATATACTTATAAATTGTGCACAAGTGTAAATAAATAATTCATTGAAACTAGGCGTATAGTGAAGTGGAAGATAGTAGAAGAAACATTTGCAACTGAAATCACTCAATAAAAAGGAAGAATGAGGGTATAACATGCATTTTTCATAGCTCAGTAAAACTTGTTTAAAAACTGAGAAATTGTCATTTTTTCAAATTAATTGTAAGAAACTTACTCAACATTTGAGGAACGTCAAAGAGGTTTATGTCACAAATGCATCTATCTTCAGCGCCATGTTAAAAATATGCAACTGCAAGTCAAATTCCACTTTGGAAAACTTGATGGAGATAATAATGGCATTGAATTCCTCTTTTCTAGGGACCAAAATCGACCTAAAGATCACTCAAATTAGATAAGGGAAAGTGTATTTATAGAGAAAATCCCACATGTGAATATTTGATAAGGTTGGCCCTAAAGAAAAGTGGACCCTCTTGGAAGGCTATAAATACAAGTGACCTATACCTCATTTGGACACAATCATGAGATACTCTTCTATCTTGGTTTTTGGATTGCATAGGTCTGAGGCTCGTCCTCGGAGGAATAGGTTCACTCTGAGGTGAAATTGTAGGGTTCGAAGCTCACATTTTAGATCTAGGGTTTTGGGCCCAAAGTCGCATGCACAACAGAAAAGGATCTCGACCACAATCAATCTCACATAGGCTCATGAATGCGACAAGATCCTTTCAGTCGCATGGAAAACTCAATGTGCATGCGACTTGGAGTTAGGGTTTTCTCATACATAGTCGCTTGCACACCACATACCAGATTTGAACCTATTCACTCACTTGTCAGGCTTAAGGGTGCGACTGGGATGCTATAGTTACTCACATAACATCTTGAAGGGTGCTACCATAGTCTTAGAGACAGATCTGGGTAGATCCTACCACAGTCTCTCACTTGCAATGCTTAAGAGAGTAACCATGCAGCTATAGCTCCTCAAATGACTCCTCCTCCATATGATCGGGAACTAATAGATGAAATCTCAGTTGTCCGAAGACTTCGCTCAATGACTGCACGGTTCGGCGGTTGACTGCAGTCAATGACAGTTCAGTATAGACTACAGAATAAGTATATTGAGTATAAGCTTTGTTGGGTTTATTCCATGGATGTTCTAGTTGTTTTTTGCAGTTAGTTGCATAGAAGAAGATATGGATTATTGTACTCCCTTTTGCTGAATCATTTAATGGCAATCTATAAGAAGAAGAACTTGTAAGGGTTTTCCTCATAGTGAGTTTTGCCTTGGTCTCCGACCAATTCTAGTGTCTCTATGTGTGCATGCTTTTCTTCTATTGTTCCTTTATGTTTTGCTGCATTGATGATGATGATATTGTTCTTTCTACATAGTTGTATATGCTACTTAATAATTATGTATATATGAATAATGTTAGATGTTATGGGGTGAACTTAATGTGTTAATGAAGATATGAAATTATCAAAGAAAATAACAATATAGCCATATGAAAAATTAGAATGGTATCAAAGCTGGGTTGAAGAAAGGTCATGGAGATCACCGCCATGGAGACACCTTTGATGGAAGCAAGAGAAGATGGAGGAGACCTGAAATAATTCTAGGGTTTTAAGAAAACCTTAGGAAATTTGTGTATTAGGGTTTGATGGATATTATAAGGTTAGTGTTTGAGAGAAACCATGATTTTGGAAAATATTTGAGATATGAAACCTAACATGATCAATGTGAATATGCTCAAGCACTTGTGTCAGATTTGATGAAGCCCTAGATGGGATAGTCTCTAGTAGGCCTCATTGTTAATAAAGTTGACTAAATACAACATTGTTATGTGGGCAATGTACAATGATGACTATTTCAAGAGGGAGAGTATCACCTTTCATTGGAGATAAGTATTTCTTGACTTATGATGCTCCTTTATGTCTTTACTTTTGTCTAGACTTATGGATATGATTATTTTTTTGATCATTACTTATACTTCATGCATGTATATTTGAATATTTGGATCTTTCTAACCTCCTTGATGAGATGTAACAAGAGGATCCTTCTTGAGGATCACTTGAGGTGCATGAAATAAAATCTAGAGATGGAAAAGGTAACGAGGCACCCGATGAAAAGGTGACAATGTGCTACTAGCTTGACTATATAAAATAAGAAGGTGCACAGGTATTTGAATACCACAAGGTATGCATGATATATTATGTTATGTTTAAGCTATAATATTAAATGGAAATGTAAGACCTAAGGTATGATGAATGTTTCATTCACAAATGGTTCTTTCATACATATGAAAGTGATTTGGATTGATGTTTCTTATGCTGAAATGGTGCACTTGGTATTGAGCATTTTTCTTAAATTATATGAGGATATTTAATGTTGATTCTTGATATATTGGTATACTTGATGTTTGGATAAAATCTATTGTTTTGGATATCTCGATTTTGTGAAGAAGACTAACACCTTGATTCTAATAAATAGTAACTTGATACTTGGCATGAATCTTTCATTATAAGACATGATGGATTTCACATAGAAGGCTAGCTCATTGATTCTTATACATGACACTATTGATAATTCTTGTGATGAGCATGATGAAAGTGTGGAAAAAGGGTTGACACTCTTGTTGTTTTTGGTAAATTTTTACTGAATGACTTGAATTAATCCTATTGATAATGATAAGCATGGTAACCATGATAATAGAACTATAACTATGAGATTGACATTCTAGATATTTTATTAACCATGGTCATGTTTTGATGAGATTAGTAACTAGGGCATATGGTAAAATTGAATTCCCTAACTTGATGGATTGACTTGATAGAAGTGATATTGTGTTCATGATCTTTGAATTGTGATGTCACACCTATCAGATGCCCCTATCGTGTGACTCTAACCCTTGATGAAAGATTGATGTCATGTTGTGATGATGTAGTAGCTGATGTTAATATGTTATGACCATGATGGATATATATTTGAATTTATGATCTAACAGATCTGCTGATGCATGATAGTGTTATATACTAGTTGTTGACATGAATAAAGATGACTGAGGGAGAACCTCTCCATAAGATCCCTTCTCCTATTGTCATTTGCATTATATACTATTTATTGTTGAAATATGATTTATGGGCATGGATATTCAAATTTATGACATTAATGATCTAAAACAAAGGTCTGATCTGAGGTGAGATATTTTTATCTCACTCTAAGACTTAGTCGCATGGAAGAAAGCCTACAGGTATGACTATAGCCTCCCAACCACACTGATGCAAACTCAAGGGTGCGACCGAGGCACTGAGTCAGTTCTGAGCTAGGATTTGGCAGTTGGGAAGCCATAATCACTCACATAATATATTGAAGTGTGCGACTGTAATCTCCCAACAGCATAGAGGAAGGCTTATGGGTGTGACTATGCCTATAGGTCACAAAAATTAAGTTTTGTGCATGAAATCAGATGTTCACCCAAAGGATGTCAGTCCTACAGATGTGGAGTAGACATCATGAAGATCTATGAGCTGGAAAGTTTGAATGCTTGCTATAATATGAACATGAAGAGTGAACTTGTGTTTGCAGATGACTAGGATATGCATATAGATGTGTCATTATGATCAAAGTTTGTGCTACAAGAGCTTGAAATGTTTCAACTGATATATATGCGTAGTGTTTGGAATTTTGACATAATGACTTAGAACTTTTACTTAATGATTGAGACGTGTTTTGGACTATAGATCTCTCTATGACAACAAATTTGGATTTGACACGATGACTAATGATTTTATTTGATGACTGATGATTTTCCTTTATGACAATGATATATGATCATAGTGACTTCTAATGACTTATATGGATGGTTTTGTATTGACCTCCTTGTTCCTAGCACAATGGTTGAAGTATTGATAATTGTGATTCAGTATGAATATGGAACCTGCATGACTTATCCTTGGTGTATGCATTTGCATCTAGTGATAAAAATGACTTGTATTATGATCATTAGAATGAATTGATGAAGTTTGGATTGATATTACACGATAAGTGACAACTTGTTGGCATGACAATAGATGATGTCATGATTTGATGAAATCTCTACTTGTCACCTAGTGTAAAGAATTGATATTGTGATATTGTTGACTTGATATTGGTTCTGATATGACATTTAAACTTTGATAAGATGACTTACTTGATTTTACTATACAATGTTGATTTAAGTGAGGCTGAGCATATTGGTTTGGAAAAGTGTTTTGTTTGCATAGAGAATTATATGAAGCAAACTCCTTGATCCCGATATATCCATATTTGAGCAGTTATCTGATGAAGTCAGGATGATGTGTTGATCCAAACCTCTAATTTAGAAGTGTTCCAAGGTATGAATTTTATTTTGGTTTTGGTTTTATATATTGATGATCTACTATTTTCAGGTAATGAGCCTCTGATGATCCAAGTAAGAGGGAGACGGTTTCTGAAATGATGAATCATGGCATGATAAATCGATTTCTGAAGTTGGGAAAATATAATCTATGTTGTGGAGCTATTGAAGAAGTATTGGAAAGTGGAAATGCAAATCCTTGGACACTCCAATTGAATTTCAAGATGTTGTGAAGAAATCTTGTTGAACTTTACTTGGAAACCAACAGTTGATTGAAGCATTGATGTTCTGTTTTTAACATTTGCCTA